>JASFCY010000204.1:0-14905 GCA_036940585.1 Cyathus olla
GAGAAGAAAACAGTGGAGTTCATCCAGAATCATATGCTCAAAGCCGATGTGCAGAGTGTTTGAGCTAGATCTTATCTCGGATTGGCAGCGGGGAATCCTTTAAAGCACTTACGACCTCCGCACTTTATTACATTCGCTATGTCCGTGGTTGTTGTGTACGACCATCTTAAGAGCTCTTTATCAAGCACTCTATTATGAATTTGATACAATTATGACCTGGCATAAAATATCAGTCACTACTATTGACCGTGAGGTAGGTCTAAGTACTTCAGCACTTACTAAAATTACGAAGTACTTATTATCTCTCTTCAAGGTGGAATACATTTGGGTCAGCACACTACTTGCTCAAATATATACTCCAAGTAAAGCTAACTTGAGTGAGATTGTACAGAAAAAAAAGTGGTCGACTGCTCAATTACTGTTCATAGTCGTATGTCCATGTCATTTTTTCACTCCAGTCATCAACGCTTGGGTTGATCCGTCCACCATAGTGTTGCCGCTGGCGCAGCTTGGAGCTGCTAAACTGCCAAGCGGAGCTGTCAGTTCACTGAACTGAACTACATCAATTAGTTCACGGCTCCTGTCAGCTCAGCTCAGCACTTGGAGCCGGTTAGCGGTAGCTCTGAACTGGTTAAGCTGGAGCTTATGGGAAAGTATTATGTAAGTGAAGAAAAAATGTAATTACATACTGTTGTTTTTGATTGATTCATTTGCGGATGAGAAGGTACCTACTCATACTAGGTTCAGCAAATGACAAAATGGGATATATATTAGTATAAAGCATGTGGACATGCTAAATACTACTACCTAAAGTACTTACTTATACAGACTCAGACTTAGCTCACCGATAAATACAATTTCCTTACAAATATTAAAACATCATTCTTATAATATCAGCTTAGACGAGGTACACGTAAATCTTATCTACTGTTATAGGTATTTGAATTTTAATGTTTCAATAGTTTCCACTGTTCAATGTGAACGCGTGAGTGGTCAAAGTTGTAACAAAAAGGCTGATCAATTCTAAGCACTTTAGCTTAAGCGCTGACCCAACTACGTATCCCTGATTGTTTCCTTAAGTATCTGAGCTACCGCTCAAGCCAGCTCAGCTCCTAAACTGACAGAAATCAAAAACCACCCTGAGCGAACTGGAGCTGAGCGAAACTGAGCGGCGGCAACACTAGTCCACCAGAACAGATATCTAGGCGATGTCGTATATATGTGAGCCGAAGACTATGAGTAACAGCATACAGGGGCTTTATTAATGATTTATTTGAATTAAAAGATATTCCACAATTGGTAAGCAAAGGTTTACTATGTTTTAGCTTTCGGAGTGGTCTTAACCCTATCATTCTCTGGTTCAGAAACCGTTGGACTTAGTCCCAGGATCCAGGAAGTGTGTCTGATTTCTACACGTCAACTTACTAACCTTCCGGGAGACTAAAATCCCTTTACATAGCAAAGTGATTTTTTCCAATACATGGCTTCCGCCATTCATACTGATATTTCTGTACAGCACTACAATGGTACTTCGTTGCAAATATTGGGCTAATACTTGTCATATGGTCCATGCAAGGGATTATGCAGCTTAGGATATCTGCTATGTATAACCGTTCACGAAAGATTACCCTTCTCATGCTTTCGTTCTTCTTGTCCGAAATTATAGGCATGTCCATTATTACAGGAATATTCCTTTCTAAAACAAATGGCAAGTCCTTTTATATCTGATTTAAGGTACTTAATCCTCACTTACAGTGTCATTGATCATTAGTCAAGGACGAAATTATGATAGGAGCAATAACTATTGAAGTAGTTGACTCCCCGTCGTTTATATATCTTAATTGGATAGCATGCACTGTCGTGGAGGCCCTCCTGCTGATATTAGCATTGTATGCGGGGTTCCTCCATATCAGTAGTATGCGTACAGTAGGAAAGGTTCGCTGTGGGGTTGCACGGCCATCCCTGGCCGTTATTTTGATCAGGGATAGTATTTTATTCCCATTCCTGTTTATCTAGTCCCCTTTCTTATTCTAAGGACTGACGTTAACCATGCCTCTTCAGTGCATTTGTTGGCTACCTGTTCACTGCATTTCAAGGTTTGAAGTCCTTACCTGTACGTTAACTCTGCGTTTTCAAAGCTTCCGACATATATCCTCAACTATGTTGTGATTTTGCTTCAATGGTAGCATCCCGGCGGTCAGATACTAGCATCATCTTCTGGGATCATCGGATGTGTTCTAGGTCCGCGTCTAATCCTCAACCTTCGGGAGGCGTACTATCTTCCATTTACGGATGAGTATGATCAGGCTGCTAGAGAAATTTCGAATTTAGGTCCGTTGGAGTTTGAAGGAAACTCTCAGGCCCGGGAGGGTACTGGGGCTGACTTGGGCGAGCCTGTTGTTACTGCCAATGCAAATGTCTGAATATTAGTGTGCAGTGAGGAGACCCAATCAGTTGTCTGTGCTTGTTTTTGAAGGATATAGTAGATTGATTTTGATTCTTGAATGCAATAAAGTAGGAGGTAAAGCTTCAATAAAGAATTATTTGCATAAATATTATGATTACTTACATGGGTGCTCAAGCTGAATCGGTTAGCGTACATTCCAACCACGAAATTGTGTATGAGTACAATTGAAGGGATTGGTTTGATTAGGATTGACCTGAGGAAGTGAAAGACGTAATGACGAAAAGCATCATCAGGTCATGATCTTACTAATTTTTGGTAACCGAATCCGAACATACACAAAAACCTCACGAAAGCGTCCGAACAATGAACATACCTAGAAAGACTTGCGAAGTGTATTCAACTCTGAAAACCACCCAGCAATGTCGGGAACTCGCCAAAGAGAATCTTAACCGGTTACGACGGCTCATTCACGAAATCACGGGCCCACGATAATTCGAACGCTTGGTTGATGCTTCAAGTTACCCCGTGGCACCAGCACTCAGCACCTCCCCAAGGTCCACATCCACACGATTGCTCTCAGTAACTGTTCCAGCATGAAAGGTCACCCACCTCCTAGTGGATCTCTTCCAACGGTACCCTCAGTAAATCCACGTCGAACGCTTGCCGCTCTTGAAATCCCGCCCGCAACAATCCCACCAAGCCTTCCTTCCCCAGCGCGCTCACCTGCCTTCACACCAAGCCACAGCTTAAGCACACACATCATTCCTGCTGCATATCCTAGATCACCATCTACTCCCGGAACGTTCGCTGTACCTGATACCCCGAAAACCAAGGAGGAACGACAGAACTGGATTAAGCAAACTGCGATAAAAATGTTAGAAGAGAAGCGAAAGGTCGAAGCTGGTCTCCAGGTTGGACAAGTCAAGTGTGAGCAAGTGCTTTGGAATATCGTTAATCGGATTTCGAGGAATGTGAAGACGGAGGAGAAGAAGAAAGGGCTGACATTGGTGGTTACGAATCCGATCGGGTTCCATAAAGAGGCGAGCTCCTTTTTCAGTTTCGGAGAAGCTTAGTGTTCACGAAGGATGATTTGATGTTGAGTAGCTTTGGGAGCCAGCTCTCAAGACCCTCATCAAGCTTACTGAGTCTGCATCATCGCCAATTCGCGTTGAAGAAATATGGGTACTCGAATCTGTGTGTCATGGTGACTCTGGGCTTGTAAACGCACGCAATATGCCCCGTCTTCGTACGTACTGCCAAATATATTGACGACTCTTCTCTTGATGACCGTGTGTCTCTGGGATAGCCGACAGATCAGATTACGGACGCGACATCGCCAACTTATGCATTCACTACATCTCAGACCTCCCCCATCCCGGAACCACGCTTCCCCTTCATCTTCCTCGTCTTTCTGAAAACACTTCCACATTTCGAGTCAAGAATGGCTTCCAACATCGCACTTTAATCAACGTCGGGCATTCTCTTGGTGGAGACGCGACGTAAGCTTATTGGCTTTCAACATTGTACTTAGTTTAATTTTCTTCCAATAGCGCATGTTTCGCGCTGAGTTATCCAGCCCTCCCAACTGCATGTATCCTCATCGAAACAACCATATTTCCCAAGGTCGCACACCCCAAGGATACCACGGTCCAATCATTCATTGTTGGAAGCACCCTCGGTCGTAGGTCGTCGTGGACGTCAAGGTTTTATCTCCCTTCTTCAATCAGCGGGCATGCTCTAAAGGATGTTGCAGGGAAGAAGCAAAGACAGGATTCCTTAAAGCTCCGATGTTTCAGGCGTTTCATCCTGACGTGCTGGACGCTTATCTCCACCATGGACTGTATGAAGATCCTAAGACGGGAATGGTGAAGCTGAAATGTGATCCGACCTGGGTCAGCTCTTTACTTCATACTTATTTATTACCTCAATTATTGATATTTGAATGCAGGAAGCAGCAGAGTTTACAGAAAACAGAACGAATAATGAGGTTTTCGAGCTCCTGCCCACCCTTGATAATGGCATCGAGCTGAGGTGGATATTAGGTGGGAAGGAAGGTGCCAGTAAATTGTATGTTTCTGCATTCCTCTTTTATACTCTTGGCGTTTATATCTGTTCTAGGGTTGGCGGAGATCACATTGCCCAATGGACAGCATGGCGTAGACCGAGGAATTCATCAAATGTCAGAGTCGAGGGAGGGGGACATTTGGTTGTGCAAGAGAAACCGAGGGAGACTGGTGAGTTTTGTGTTCTCAGGTGAGTGTTATGGCTAATGATAAATGATGTATAGCACAAGAAATCTTTGTGTTTTTGGAGCGGAAATTTGGCCGTTTGGATGATGGGAAGTCAAAGCTGTAGATATAGGTTGCTTTTGCTAACTATAGAGAGTGGAGGGTCAATATATTTCAATGCCAGGTGATTTGCGACCAGGTCAAATAAACATGTTGAGTCGTGGTGAACATTGCTCATTTAATACCAACGTTGTAACTTGTGTGAAAAGTTTGGCGTTTGTAAGCTGCGCGTGCTCCCCTGACCTTCACTTGGCCTTTGCGTTATTGCCTTGCCGTTACCTTTTGATAACCCTTGCGTGTCGTTTAAGTGCGCTACTCTTGTGTTGTGGTGTTATCGATAATTACATACCACGCAACCATCAACGTATTAACGTAGAGTTATAGCACAGTCAATACGCTTGCAATACGCAGCAACTCAATTCAACGCAATATATAAGAATTCATTGGTTCTGCAGTTCGATTTAACCAGCACATTATCATAAGTTCGTCGTTCATCAAACTTCCAATCTTACTATGGAGAATGCCACGCAATTTTCAGTACGGAACCACCAGCGTAACTTGGCCCATGTACAACGTATACAGTTCTCGTAGTTTTGCTAGGAATTTTTTCTATCTAACCACCTTTTACTACGCAAGTTGCAATGGCCATCGTTGTCATATATGACCACTGTAAGTGCAAATTTCTATCCGAGTAGATTACACTCGGTTTCTAATGTTTATAATGTTAGTGTCAACGATTGATTGAGAGGTACGCAAGCATCATTTATTACAACGAAATAATATCTGTCAATGGAGAATATATTTTGTTTTCAACTAGGTGGAATATATATGGGTCAGTGCACCGTTTTCGTAGTTCCAGGACTCAATTAAATCGTCACATACTTAGAAGGAGAAGCGTTCGCTTGTACAATTGTTATTCATCATTGTAAATCATTCCGCGTGATGCTTGACGGCCTCTCCGCTTATTTGATTGGTTTCATCCCTTCATCAGAATAGATATACTGGGGATTTTTTTTATTCATGTAAGCTGGTACCGTGAATCTTACAAAATTGACTTGATAAAATTTTGACTTGAAGCTTTACTACCATTGGTAAGCCTTTCTGTATCAATTCTATCTCCTCTGGATAAGTGCTTCCAGGTTAACAATCTCAAACTATCATACAGAAAACTTAGAACTACTCAATCGTACAATTCAAAAAGCGCGTGAGAATGTCACTCCTAAATTTCTTAAAGCTAATCCCTTATATAGAGGAGTCGCTATTTCGATGTTCCTAATAAATCATTCACACTGACATCACCAGATAGACTTACGACCCACATCCATGAATAACGTCGGGCTAACAATCGTAATATGATCCATGCAAGGAATATACCGAATCTCTTTCATGTACAACCACTCGAGGAAAATCCTCTTTCTCATGCTTTCTTTCTACATCTGTGAAATTATAGTTATGGGTGTCATTGCGAAGATCACCCTTTTCAGATTCTACAGTAAGTTTCAAATCCTCAACTTGAATATATCATACTGAATTAAAAATCTCGATCTTTGATATTAGCATACCAACCGCCAGAAAGTGCCATTCTTTCCTTCCCTCATATATTGCAACTGGGTAGCATCAGCAATCATGGAGTCTCTGCTGCTGATTTTGGCATTCTACGCAGGATACAAACATATAACCAACACACGTGAGCTTGGTGAGCTTGGAAGACCAATGTCTAAACGTCCATCTTTGACATTTGTCTTGATCAGAGATAGTATACTTTTTCCATTTATGTTCGTCCAACCCTTGCATTTCATAAATCAAAACTCACCATTTTCTTATCCAAACTGTCTTCAGTGCATTCGTGGCATACTCAATTACCGCAGTGGGATCAAAAAATTTCACCGTTCGTTATTTCGAATTCTAGCTATTTTAAATTCTGTTTTCTTACATCGGCGCTTCACAGAATATGGTTGACGCGCAGATATCGGCAGCATTTTCTGGCATCATTGCATGCATTCTAGGACCGCGACTAACCCTTAACCTTCGGGAAGCATACTACCTTTCATTTACGGATGAGTACGATCTGGCCACTAGAGATATTTTCAATATTCCGTGACTATTTCCTTTGAAGGGCATGTCTCATAGCTCCAGGAAGCAGAAATCGTGACTTAAAGCAACAGAATTGAATGCTGCATCTATGCAGCTCATAGTGTACTATAGCAGACATATAGCAAAATCTTTCGAGCTGCACGCAATTATTTTAATTCTGTGATTTATAGATCAAGTTAATCCAGAAGACCGTGGGAAGGCGCACTCAACTTTCCAAGAACATACAAAAAAACAAAGTTTTCAATAAGATTATTTAAAATATCATGAAAAGAGCAGTAGATACATCGTTAGAATCAGGCTATGTGGCAGGTCGGGCGATGAGAAGCGCTTATCCTTGCCATACCGTCGGACCGGGGATAACATAAGTAGTTACCGTCGGTTGGGAGTAAATATCAATAGTAACTCCAGGGTCAGAACTATTTATACTTGGTCAGATGTCTTTAATTAAAAAGTAACACAAAGTTCACCTGGAGTATGCGCCGGGGAACTTAACCAGGGAGTCTCCAGAAGGGGTGGCAGAGCCAGTACCAGTTAGTATCAACTGTGCACATTCTGGGTAAAATTGAGGCTGGTCTGAAGTGTGGATCGCAAGGAGCTGAAAAAAAAACTCCGGTCAATATGCATATGTGTTGTAAATAATAATTGGAACCTGCCTCGTGGCGGATCATATACTCTCCTGGTGCTAATGAAGAAGGGATTGTGCTTGTCCTTTTTTATCATCAACAACTTAAATACATCTAATAATGCAAGTCCTATTCTCTTACCAGGAATTATTATTTGCCACCAGTTCACCTTGACCCCATGTTCCTGTGGTTAAAGTTCCAGAAATCAGTCCTGCTTCATCTATCTTGAACTATGGCAATAAAGTTGATATTAATTAGTGAAGATATTCAAATAGAAGCCCATATTCTAACGTACCCATGAAAGCGAAGACGGATCTGCAGATGTACAACTACCCAGACATTTCGCCATGTAAACCATAACCGGCTATTTTCTATTCAATGAGGCGTTCCAAGGATGAATCGATGACAATGAATATATTTACCCCAATGGTATGTGGCCATTCGTTCCAATAAGCGGTTATCTTGGAACCTGCAGAAACTGTCGCCGACTGTTGTCCACTTCCAAGGCTAGCACCGTTGGCGTTACATGCCAGGTTGCCATCCATCGGATCAGTGAGGGGATTATAGGTATCCCATTCACGCTGTACCATTACCCAAGTCATTATCATATCGGTAACTGAATACATTATTCCTACCTGAATCGATGACTGTCCGGAAGGTGTATTATAGGCGACAAATCTTTGAACATGTTAGTCGGAAGAGGAAGGTAGAATGCGACATAGCATACCCGTTATAAGTTTCCCCTCCAATGTTGTAACTCAGAACTCCGCCATGGGCAAGGACCTAGTGATATTAGTGATGAGCGAAAAGCATACGCCATAGTTGTGCAATGTAGTACCTGTACGCCGTGGAACAAAGCAAAAGCGCAAGGGACGAGTGCAGCTGAAATGAACATCGTAACTGAAGAACAAAGGAGAGCAAAATACAAGAGTGCTTTTATACCTTTATTTATTGATACATATTCCATGTAGTAGTTCCCATTCCTCGTTCCAGAAGGGGGATAAAATTCGGACCGGATGGAGCTACCGGATAACAGTCGGAGGGCATCTACAATGAAAATAGACGCTATGACTAACAGTCTCAGCGTTTAAAAATAATCTGTAACTGCAGAAATAGGGTAAAAGACTAAAGTAGCGGGAAGCAGCATATGTATGATCATCCAACATTTTCTGCCGATTCGCGCCTTCGGACAGCCGAGATACCGAGCCTGTAAGTTGATGTCATGCCTATCTGCACTGGTGGAAACGAATATCTGACCTTCGAAAAGATAGGGATGTGTTTGCAGTCAGCTGTTACAAGTGGAGTGTATTTTACCGTTAAAATCTCCAAAGTTTTGAAGTAATGATTGGGACCCGCAGAACATCTTGAGCTATAGATATAACTTCAGATTGGGGTAACGATTTATGCATACCACCTTTAAAAAGGTACATTACTAAACGAGGGGCTTAACAATAAAGTGTAAATGTAATAACAATATGAGCCATACAGCGAACGTACATGGAAACTGCTGTTCATCCATCCCCTGATCCTCATGAATGCTTAATAAGTATGATATTCCCTCTCATACATTGTCGTGCGTTCTAATAAATATCAGGGAAGTAAAGTGTGTTAAGAAATTGAATTGAGTGTTGATGAATAAAATAGACTTGAATCCAAAGGGGAGGCCTTGACTAGTACCTAGAGTCCCAGACTGCACCATGTGACATTGAGGTGGTAAGGAAGGTAGACGTATTCAATAACAAGGTGGATGAGGCACCGTTGTATGATTAGCCATAATGTGAGAGGTTCCCTGAAACAATACGCAGAAGAGTGCCACCATACCTCGAAATCAAAGACAAGCCATACCCCGTAAGTAGGAACAAACGTATCGACTTCAACGGCAAATTGTGTGTGTGGATCTATGTCCTATTTAAATTTCTACATTCGCATTGGTGCGAAGCTTGTATATCTCTACAGTCTAAATTTTCAAGATGCTTGCGGATTTCGATAATCATACGACAAGTCAATATTGAGTGCAGAACTCTCAGCATCCTTCGTAGACATCAGAACCACACTCTAGTACCATCAAGGAAACTTACATTGTCAATAGCAGAACTAAATCAGGCTAGGGTCATCAAACATGTAAGCCACGCCACAACATTATACTGGATAGGTGCATACCGAAAGCCTCAAAGCCACAATAAGGTTAACCATGGATATTACTATAATACATGTTAGATGCTGTATTATTTGTTGCTCCTTACGTGACTCACCAACAAGATAGAGATAGTAGAGGACCCCTGAAGTAAGAATTAAGATAAGAGTCTCATATTAGTAGGGCGACTGGAGCATACCGTCGTGATAAACTGCTCGCGTCAATCTTGAATTACTACCTGCCCGGGCTAAGGAAGACTTCATACATAGCCCGAAAATGAACAGTGTCACATCGTACAATAGTAAAACCCGTGAGTTAGGATGAAAGCTAGATTAACTTTGGTATTTCAATAAACATATCTAACTTCATGTCAGGTAACCGTTACTCACTGAATTCCATGGTCATAAGAAGAACCCATGAAGCTATTAAGAATTTCGTCATTCCACCGGAGATTATGCATCCTTTATACAGCTCGTAAGTCGGTAGCGGTGAAACTGGAACGATCATTAAGGGCCACGCGTATAGGCACCACTGATGTTGCTCACACATAAGTGAAGCCAGGAGCTTCCCGCTTAAAACCCCCACAGCAGCTGTAATCATCAAAAAGGTTACCGCGAGAAACCATCCCAGTCTACGCTCCTTCTTCCATATCGCCCATGTTCGCAGGGTTTGAACAGCTAGCATTTATCAGCATTAAGAATGATTAGGATAAAAATCATACCTTCTGCAACGGCGATGCCAGTGAAACATAGCCCTAACATCCGACAACTTTAGTTGGCTATGACACTTCAGCAGCGTACTTACATCCGTTGGTTCTATATGTCGCAGAACAAATTTCTCGCGATAGCTCCGGGGCAAAATGGTCTAAACCTGGTGGTGAGTGGCATTGTGTCGAGACAAAGGCTATAGCCACTTACGATACAGTAAAACGGCGGAATCTATAAAGGGTGAGTACCGAACTAAAAGAAACGAGGCTTTCACGAAAGTCCATGGGCCTGACCATATCAGCGAGCGTTCAAGTTCGAACGTCAGTATGAAATCATAGCACTAGATATTAGAACGTATCAGCAATGGAGCTACGCGAGAAAAACCGGGACGCGCTAGTAGAGATATGCTGGCAACTGCGTAATGATAACAGAGTGGTTGAGCTCAGGGACAAGGTGAACGCTGGATCTAAAATTTCCAAACTCACGATCGGTATACTGTGTAGTACGACGAGTCAATAAACGAACTCGTAGGAGCTAGAGGAATCAAGTACACGGAATACCATATCATGCTGTAGCAATATGATCACTTCTTGCGCCTCCGCCATAACCATCAGAGGACTAGAAGAATATAGAGTGTAAGCCAGTTGAGGCTGGTAAGGATTGCTTAAAACCAGGTCAACATGATCATTGTCATCATCGGGCATCAGGGAAATCGTCTCTCGGTTGTCATAAAGGAGACGCTAATAGATCGAGTGAATTCAGGTCCAGTTATGGGATGACCATAATGTAAGGTTTAGATTATCAGCGCTGAAAATGCTATTTCCAGCATTGCATCAGGAGCAAGCATGTCATAAGGGAACCCTCAAGTGATCTAACTGGGAAGTTTGCTCTATTGCGTTCTCACCACTCGTACATTATCGTGTAGTAAGGCTGTATTTATCTATCAGGATAGGCAGTACTACGAAAGTCGAATGCTTACAATCCTAAAATAAATCCTTCCTCGAATATGCCAGTGCGCGCAATCCGGACCAAAGCATCACAGTGTCTTGACCAACTCGACGGCCGCGTCCGTCCCAGCTATCCGCTCCAACCTGAACCAGTCATACTTCGAGTAGAGAACTTTGCATGTCACATCCGAAGCTTCCACACCGTCGTCCAAGAAGGGGTAGGATAGGTACTCCGTGAAGTACTGGGGGTGATCTGGAGGCCCATAAAATAGGATGTTTCTGATACCACGGATCTTATATCTGAACGAACAGTATGGATAAGACAACAATAGAATGGAAGGAGAGTTGAGTATACCTTTTATAGAAGTGAAACCTTTCGCTGACGAGCAGGAATGATTTGGTTCCTGAGAAGAATGCTTGACGGGCACGGGAGATATCTTGGTTAGTAGAATATCTGCAGTCATAGCATTAACCGGTGCTGAGATCAAAACGAAGGTGCAAACATACTCAGATAGTACAGTAAATGAAGCACCGGCGTATTTTCGGAAATAGTTGTGAACGCGAATGAAATCGAAGGAAGATGGGACAAAAACGACAGTGTTGGTGCTCTGTACTGCAGACCTGAGCACTGCAGGGAGCAGTTGAGTGGTGAAGTGGTGGAATCGCTTGTCAGGCTCGTCCTTTGCACTGCTGCAGCCGAAATGGATAAAGTCCTAGGGGTACATATTAGATCATAGAGCACAGGAAAGCTTCACAATAGCGTACTTGATCGACTCCGTTAGGTACCTCGATGGGCATCCATCGTTTCTCAGTACGTACTTTCCCAGCAATATTTTTCAGCGATGTATTGAACAGCGCCCGTGTCTCTGGTGTCTCAAACGAGGAAAGAAGAATTGATTGTCGGATGTAGGCGGCGCTATGTATCAATCAGAAAAGTTCTAAGTACGAGGGTGAAATTTATACGTACTGTCCATTAAGGTACCAGGACTTTATCCGAGAAAAGTCAGTGTCGTGAGACTCCTTAGGTAGCTTATTCATATGCGACATCACGAATTTGACATGCTCCCAGTTTTGCATTGTCAGTGCATCCATTTGATCCACGATAAGGATTTCAATTGAGGTGAGATAATCAGCATTCCTATACGGGCGTCAGTAATACGAGCATCCTGACAGAGGGAGGCGCACTTACTTCTCCTTCTCAATCGACCTCCTCAATCCCAACGGACTAGCAATAATGACATCGCACTGATAGAATTCCGAGAACATTTTGATGCTTTTCCTGGTCATCTTAATCCCCACCCTGAAATTATCATCTACGTTGCCCTTAAACGTCTCCACGTGATCTGCGGGGTATGTTCCAGGCTCGGCACTAGCAAGTTTATCAACTACGTTCGGGGGAAGATCGTACTCGTTCAGGAAGCGGGACTGGTTTTCTATTTGGAATTCGGGAGAGGGTGTGTGTGAAGTAATGGCATGAAACCAGTCCAGGGCGGCAGAGCGGAAGGGGAGAAGAATGAGGACGGAAGGGCGAGTGAAGCCTTGGTCTTGGACGTCTTCGGGAGGTGGATCATTCGGGTTAGTTTTGGCATGGTGGGAGAGACGCTCGTTGTTTTTGAGGACACGGCGGCGCTTTCTGTGGAGTATGGTTAGAGGATAGTTGGTGATGAGCGAGGCCTAATACAAACTTGGTGACATGGTTGAGGGTATGGAGGGCAATAGCTTCGCGGGTTGGTTTTCTCGTGTCAATGGGGTTGGTGGTGAGGTATAGATCTCTTCTCGAGGCAAGGGTGATCAGCAGATTGTTTTCAAGGTCAACATGATCTATAGCGAACGATAAGGATCGGGTGTAACCGAATCACTCATGAGACGTACTGCGTGCTTGTTTTGATTGACGTTTTTTGTATGTGGTTTGTAGACGTTCGAGAATCTTTCAAATAGTCAGAGAGGATTGTGATTTGCGGGACGCAGCACTCACATCTACTTTAGGAGTACTTGTGGACGCGGTATCTGCGCTCGTCGGTGTAGCTACAACGGCTTTCCCCAGTCCGCCTAACTTTTGTTTTGACATACTCCAGTCATTTTTATCCACAGAAGCTCGTACAGACTCCGTTAATGCTGGAGGAAGATTGCCAAAGTGACGCTCAAAGTCGTCTGCTCCTACGTACGGACAGTCACTAAGCAAACGACTAATTCCGAAGCAAAGCAGGCGGAACGTACCTTCAGCCTCCTCTCCAATAACTTCCTCCAGTTCTACTGCGGCCTCTTTCTCCTCATCAACAGCTTCCTGTTCAAGACTACCGTCCTTTTCCGTTGGATTTTCTACAGTCTCTTCGGCGAACTTTACTGATTTTCGTTTATTGAGTTTGTCGGAAGGAATGAAGTTGTCTTCCGTCATATGTTTCCGCTTTCCGAACTTTGTCGTCGAAACATTAAGAAGAGTAAGCAGCTGTGTTGTTACAGAGTTGTCATCCGACATAGCGTGAGGCATTACAACAACTTCAAGAGTCTATAGACGTCGTTGAGGACGGCTAATCTTGAATTATTTGATCATTGCTTAAAAAAGTAGAAGCTTTGCGCAATAAGTGCAAACATATGAGGTATCACGTGGACGTGTCGAGGCAATCGACCTACGCGTTTAAAGATTCGAACAAGCCACTCATTAGCTACTGCCTGCTTCATTTTTACATCCTGCTGTTGCTATTTTGTACTCGCCTTTCTCGCTTTAAAAGGGCGTTTAAAGGCCTGAAGTTTATCTATTTCAATTTCCTTTCGACTGGCGGGTCCATTCGACCCATGACACGGGTGCTTTGTGTTGCTGAAAAGCCGTCCATTGCGAAGTCTATATCCCAGATACTGTCTGGTGGGCAATACCAAACGGTAAATGTCGTGTTAATATCCACTTTTTGATGAATTCCAGACATTTTTGTTAAGGAATCTACCCGAACAAACTACATCAAGAACTATAAATTTGACTACCCGCAAACGAACTCGCAATTTATTGTAACGAGCGTCGCTGGGCATCTCACAGCGATTGATTTTCCTGATACGCATCGGAAATGGCACTCCTGCGATCCCTTTGAACTTTTCGATGCTCCCGTGAAAATTGAGATCCCTGCTGACAAGAAGGGGATAGAAACAAATCTTAAGGCACTGGCTCGGAACAATGACTTGCTCATGATTTGGACGGATTGTGATCGGGAAGGCGAACATATTGGTTGGGAGATCTGGAATGTGTGCAGGTCTGTAAACCGGAACATGACCTTGCAGAGGGCAAGATTTAGTGCTATTATTGCTGAGTGAGTCTTGATCAGTTCTATACTGGTGACTGGTTTAATGTCGACATTAGGCAGATACATCGTGCCGCTCAGCACCCAATTAACTTAGACAAAGCTCAAGTTGACGCAGTCGAAGCTCGGACGATTCTTGATCTGAAGATTGGCGCCGCATTTACTCGAATGCAAACGCTTGCTCTCCAGCCACACCTTCCAGAAGCTGAAGAGAAAACAGGCCCTATTTCTTATGGTAGTGTACATTTTATCTCACGTTTTCTATCCTGTGCTTAATATTTCTTGTATGGTGAGGTTCTTGCCAGTTTCCTACCCTTGGTTTTGTGGTCCAACAATACAACAAAGTGAAAGATTTTGTTCCGGAACCGTTTTGGTATATATACCTCTCATTGACACATTGCAATGACCTTCAAGAGTT
>JASFCY010000205.1:0-14892 GCA_036940585.1 Cyathus olla
TTCTCAGCTTCAATCTCTCAGGATTTCCACTTTTCCTAGTCATTGATTCTCTCCCTCAGTCTTCTGTTTATTGTTAGATGGCCTTGTCTAAGTGTTGCCCTGACACCTACCTTACATTGGGGAGGGGCAATGCCTCTAACACTTATGGCTATTTGGCTATATTTGTCCCTTCCTTTAAGAGCAGAATACAAGAAAAATTGAAATTTTAGATTGACATCAAACATTTTAGCTATAAATGTTCCTCATTTGGAGGTTATTAAGAAAGGAGAAAAGAATGAATGAGCTTCTTTTAGAAAATTTTCTGTAAAATTCATACTAGGATCATGAAAACATAACTACACTCAAGAAAAGTGAATTTTTGTCTCATCAATTCTCTAAAGAGTACATACATTAATATACCTAAACTTGTTTCTGTAGCTCTGAAGTGAGAGTGCAGTTGAAGAAATTATCCTTTAGATTACTACAGTTACACTCATTTACTGATTATGTAATACATGATTCAGGTCATGCTGTAGACTATCCCCTAAAATAACTACACATATTAGCTATCCAGCACCTTCTATTTTTCAAGAAAATGTACCAAGGGCTTAGCCAGGGCTGTGAATTGATATATAGCATGGTTGATAAAGTACAAGAGGGTTGGGAAGTCTCAGAAGCAAGTCAACTATTGACAAAGCAGCTGTACTTGAGTTATCAGGAGACCTAAGACCTCCATACTTTGGAAGCCCAAAAAAGGAGTTGAAAATAGAACATGTAAAGATATCAATACAGTACTAAGTAGCTACCAGTAGTGGCTACTCTATATAACATTACATATATGTAGTTCTTGCATATCACCCCAATATCACCTAATCTTTTGTTTAATCTAAGTATATAACATGTCAATCATATCATGTATATAGTATTTTACTTATTATAAGGATGTAGTACATCATGTACATCCTTGAATCAACACACTTCATGATTTTCACATTTTTGAGTGGCTGTACACTTAGTAAGCAGCTGCATTCTTTTGTGGAGGTTGTCCCTCCCCACTTAGACCCTGGTTGGTAATATGGCTTAAGTTAAGCCATTCAGATTAGAGCAGACTTAACCATGGGAACCCTTTTCCCCACAGCTTAGAGCAAGCATTTGGGGATTAAGCATAGATTAGCAAGGGCTTAGAAAGGCCCGTCACACATAGTCATGTAGCATGTAACATTAGTAATCACTATAATCTTATCACAAAATCTTAACCAAATCACTATCTCTCTGACTTGTTATTGCCATTCCTCCTTCCTCATTACTCTCTGATGTCTGAAACTCCTACATACCTTTCAGAAGATGTCACCAAGAAGGTTGTTCTTGCAGCTTATAGAAGTAGTATCAGGGCTTATAAAAGTAGTATTAGACATGGAAAAGTAGTATAGTATGAAAATAGGCTCAAAATATCAAGAATTGGGGCAGGGAGAAAGAGAGGAAAGGCTGGACAAGGGTGGGAAAATGCGGCCTATCACACAGTTAATTCCCCCAGGCTTACAGACAGCCCACCTGAATGCCCAGATCAGCATCAATCATGTGATAAATCATGTTGTAACCAGGGGGGATTAGCACAAGGTTAGATCTGGCTTGATTTTGGTGGGAAATGGCTTAACTTAAGCCATGTTACTAACTAGGGCCTTACATGTCAATCAATACCCATTGGTATTGCTGCCAGCCAACTCCTATGCTCCTTAAAAAGTTCCCATGCTCACATCCCATCTTTGCTTCACACATTGCTATAGGCTTAGTCAATCCCACTCACATTGAGATTATCCATTGCTGTTGGCTCACTGCACAGTATCAATAGTAGGATTTATCTAGCATCACTTAATTCAGCAATTATATGAATATCAAGGTGGAATATGAGTATTTGAGCATGGGAATCAGTTGGCAACAGTACCAAGTATTAATGCAGACAAGATGCAGATGGAGGCAGTGTTGTGAAGGCTTGTAGCAGGATACTCCATCCATGCCACATGGATTATGGATGCCCATGAGGACATCCTGTGGATAGAAAACAGGCATAGTGTGTGAACAAAATATGATCAGGGTCATCATGTTGTAGCTTTTGGGCCACTGGCAGCTGACTTTACTTATACCATATGCAAGGGTTCAGTTAGAAGTTATTGAAGTGGTGAAGGGCAAGTGAGAAGTTGTTTGAAGGTTGTAAAGGATGAGCTGAGAAGTCATTGAAGGTGGTGTAGGATATGTCTAATAGCCTTTGATATTTAATTTTACATTTCCCTTGACAAGCCTTATGAGGCTTGAAGCTTTGAAGCCTTGAGGTAACATTGAGATGTGGGAGATAAAAGAATCTCTTAAATCTTTGAATACTTACTACAATAATTTCACCCTCCACTGTGTTGTGCCATTTAATATATCTCTATTCACTACTCATAGTCAATGGGCAGCTTACTTTATTGAGCATCCATTGAAAACCTCAGAGGTGGAAAATGCATGAAGTCAATTGTTTCATAAAGGCCAACCTAAGGTAGCATGCAAGAGGTGTTTTGAGGCATTATGTATTTTGGAGTTACAAAAAGATGAGGAGGAAGCTCATTCTGGGACTTGCATTGTATCTCGCACTAGAAAGGAAATTGAAACAATGTGTTCATTTATATTTCAAGTTTTATATAATAAAATTTTCTAATCTGTACTTTAAGTTTGGAATGATCCACAATCACTTCTGAACACAAGACTCAAGCCTTGGTTTCAAGGCAGAAGTGAATGTTTTGCACATTATCTCAAAAACTGTGAACTCTCAACTCAAGAAAAACAAGATTTTGGTTACTGAGAATGCATTTATCTAAACTTAACACCAGCAAGTCCAAATCCCAAGCTCAGTCAGCACAATTATGATCAGTATTTATGTGATCATATGGCATCTGCTAACCCAACATTGTCCTACCAAACTGGAGCCTTGGGTCTTTCAGATCCATTATTGCCTTCGATCTTACCTTCCTTTCAACATTTTACTCAACCTACACCCAGTCCCCTTTTCTCAGAGGCAGTACTTTCTACTACCTCCTCACCTGCCATTTTACAGCATCCAAATCTAATTCAATTTGGAAGCTTGTTATATCCCATGTAGAACTCCTAGTGCATAGTTGCAGAAGTTAGAGACAATAGGAAGTGAGCAGAGATGTACTGGAGATAACTAAATAAACCATGGCCTCAGCTTATGTGCTGTGTCCCTTGATGAGTTTCCAGAGGTAGTTCTGTATTTTGGAGATGAAGGGAGGTACAACAGAGGTATATGGAGATAGAAGGGAGAACAGGAAGTGACAACACTAAGTCAACCTCATGGAGGTCAACCTGTGAGGTCCAGGAGATAACAGGAGATAACTTGAAAGTCTGAGATAAACACAGGAGTAAATATAGAACATTATTGATTTCAAACTAAGGAATTACAAAAGGTGTAAGAGATTTATATACAAGTTGTTCTCCAATATAGTGGAGAACCTAAGGAGTTGTGGCTGAAACCTAAGAGTCATATCATGGAGGTAAAAATGCACAGAGCAAGTGAAATATGTGATAAGATATCTAGGAATAGCCAAGTACACCACAAGAATGATGGTGAGTAATATGTAACAGATAATGGTCCATGTTGTCAAATGGAATGACTACACTAAAAGAACAAGTAAACAAGAGACAAACAATGACAGAGAATAATGGAGATCAAGTAGAAGAAAGTGAAATAGAAATATTACAAGTTAAAATGTTAACTGGAGAAGAAGATGGAGGATATAGGAGATAATACAATGTTTAGAAGATACAAGGAGATAAGATAGGGTGATGGCAGACATGGATGTGACAAAGCCCCCAGCTGTCATATTCTGGCTCATCATTGAACAGTCCTAATTTGGAACCACTACCTTCTGCTTCCTCTACTGCTAGCTCTTTCTTTTCCCCTAAAAAGCACTCCTGCAAAACCTTATCATGCACTGCATCACTTAACTGAGGTGGCATAACTGAATAGTGAACACAGGCAGAGAAGGATGAATTTCTGGCTGGATGGCTTGCATTACAGCTTCCTGTGGCTTCCCTTTTCATTGGGTTGAAAACCCAGTATGAAGATTATTTTGCATAAAGTACTTATCTCAAACTCCATTTATTAATAGAAAAAGTCTAGCCAATTGTTGGATCCCAAGGGAAGTGGAGCTATATTACAAATGTGAAATGAAAGAGAGCATAAATTCATTAGGAACCATGCAGTATGATGGTTGGACTGGTATTAACTTTTATCATTTCATTGTCTTTATGGTTACAATAGCAAAGTGAAAGGTGAGTATTTGTAATAAAGAATCTACAATTTACTCATCTCTGGCTAATTATAGGTGCATCCAGTTCATGTGCATGATGCATCAGCAGAGCTGAAAACTGCTAAAAACCTTTACAATCTTATCAAAGTGGTCTAATAGAAGGTGGAAGATTGTTGGAAAATTAAAATCATTGCCATATATTCAGATTCATCTGGCAAGTCCATCAAAGCTCACTGACTTGCTTCAGAGGAGTACCCAGAGCTTATGATACCCAGTTGTTATGTACATCAGGTCTGTTACTGGATTAGGCATTTATTATGTTGAAATAAAAATAATTTTCATTTTTTAGATTGCACTTGTTGTTGGAGATTACTTTTGTTCTGCAAAGCAATCTGATATCCTTCAAGTAGCTGATCAAGCAAATGAACTTATCACCTAGTTACATAGCAAGACACAGGTTTTAGCTTTAATGTGCCAAATTCAGGAAGCAGATCAGGGGATTGATTCTGCTAATAAGAGTGGTTGTGTGGCAAGTAATCAAGATATATTTATTACAGCTATCTTTTGTAATCTTCTCTACTGCTCTATTTCCTTTTCCCAGCATCCTGACCTTACTCCAGCTGGGTTTTGGTCCCTCTTGTCTCAGTTATAGAAGCACTTTTACAGTGAAGCTACTCCTTTTGAATTATTTAAGGAAATTATGCAGTATCACAATGGAACAGAAGACTATAGCCACTTACTTCCTATTATTGGTATTCTGAAGAGCAATACCAGCCCATAGGTAAGGATATGTATTATTACATGCCATACTTGAATTAATACTCATATCTGTACAATAGAAAAACTCTATTGATCTACTTTATATATATGATGCTATCCATTGTAGTGCATCAAACTTGCAACAAATTTCACAATACCTTTTGTCCATTGTTGTGAACTCAGTATCTTGTGAGCATTTGTTCAGCATATTTGGAACTATATTGACCTGGCTATGCTCATACCTTCACTCAACAGCAATAACAAACCTTGCAGAGCTGTGAATGTATCTAAGGGAGGAACATGTCAAGTATGGATTAGTAAAGGAGCAACTGGACCACAATCTCACAATGCATTCCAAAGATAAAGTGTCTTCAAGTGTTGAGCAAAGTGGAGTGGATACTAGTCATGCTGTGAATGGTGGAGTGGATGAAACTATGGAGTTCAATGGTGACTCTGGTAATGAAGCTCATATCAGTGACACAGAAGCAGTCTCATTTTCTTTGGTTGCTGATCTACTTTCTCAAGCTTCTGTGGATGCAGAAAATAATGATAATTTTTTGGCAAGTCAAAGTCCTCTAAAAATATCTCTTTACAAAATTTTTGACTTTGACAATAACTATTGGACTGATATGTGGAGAAACTCAGCAATGCAGAATCTTGACAATGAGATTGAATTTCATGAACTTCTTGACTTAGATGCTAGTGGTAACATTGATATAGGAAATGATGCAGATATTTCTTGTACTTACAGATAGTTGAATAGTTCTCAAGTATTAAATAAACTCTTCAATTTTACCTTGTCTGCTAATATTAAAGTAGCTTGGGGAATAACTACTTTACAGTTTGTCAATGCATTGGCACTGCACAAGGTAGTGAAGTTGATGCAATTGGAAGAGATTATCAATGCATTATAGCACATCATTTACCAGTGCCATGGACCTTACTATATATGGCAGAGCCACGGCCATGGTTTGATGCATGGATTCATGTTTGATGGCTTTCATGGAAGCTGTGTGGTTATCCACTAACCTTGACAACACTGGATGGAGGATGTGTGGGATAATGCCACCAACCTCTAGTACTGAGTACTGATACTAAGTCATAACTCTTACATATCCATCTCACCAGCTGCAATTTGGTCATGTGACAGGGAAGTCCCAACCTATGTACTACATATTAGGAAGTTGGCCTGAGTTAGGATACTGATTGTTTATGTTCTAACTAGGGCTGCCAACCATACCTGTACTGGATGGGTATGGAATGGTTTTGGTGGTACCCATCACCATACTATCAAAGGTATAAAGGAGAAAATGACAGTATGGGTATGGTATGGTATGGGTTTCAACTGTCATACCCATATCTGTACAGCCATGTTTTTATTATGTAACCATGCCAGCCTTCAAATGATAGAATTGAATGATTCATATGAATAATGTCAATCAAATAGAGATTTCACTTTGAAATATATTGCTTGTTCTTTGTCAATGTTAGTCATGACACCACCTGGTGTCAGTTGCATTTATTATCTACCTACCAGTGCCTGTGCAGCATGGCAAACAGTTTTCCATGCATATTTATTTCATACTATCTCAATTTCTAAATATTCAGCCAGGGTTCAGCTTCTCAATTGGAGAATAAGCTGAGGCCAAGACAGACATTGGATGTCACCATTATGAAGCAAGGTAGGTTATCATCTTGGCAAATCTCCCAAAGATATATAAAAATGCCTATTACATTCATTTCTATTCCATTAGTTTGCATTTTGACTTTCAATGGCTACTATACCTCCAGATACTACCAATATTGCAGGCGATAGTGCTACTGCACCATCTGGTAAACTTGGTGCAGATGCAGGGAACTCTGGTATATTTCAAGCTTTGCAGATATATTCATTAATTAACTGACTCTTTCTTAATACATATCACAGATACCTCAGGTCATCCTAAATGTAAAGTAGTCACCAGCCATATGCAGGCAGTACTTGATATTGAGAAGCTTAATGAAGCTGGTGAAGTTGAAGTCCATTTCAGACCCAGAGGCTTAAAAGCTATTAAGCTATGCCCACCTTACAGCCTCCAATGCTCTTAGATATCAATGTCAGTGATGAAGAAGACAATGATTTTATTCCTGAAATAAACAATGATGCAGATTCTGATGAAGATAAGAGTGATGGTGAGGAGGTGGAGGTATTAGAGATAACTAATGATAAAGTGAGCTGCTATTTTTATATTTTCCTTAACTATTTCCTAGTTATATTTCAGTTGGCATCTGGACTGCCTACCAAAGTTATGCTCAGTTCTTCAAAGTGTAAACATGCGAAATCAGCTGAAGGTTTACTTTCTAGTAGCAAGTCAGTCCCAAAGCCTGCTGCAAAGAAAAGCCAACATGATGCAACCAAAGCTGAGATATGACTTTATTTACTTATTACCTTTTTTTTTGGAGTATTCTTATGGTGTTTAACTATAGAATATGAACCAAGACACAGATGTTGAACTAATTCAATACATTGTTCCATCCAAGTCTCAGAAAAAGCACAATGTAATCCACTCATTCTATGAGGAAATTTCAGCCAATGAATGCAATGAAATATATGAAGGGAACCAATACTATAGGTACTATCATGGTGATAATACAATACTTACAGTTATGAAGGAGATGAAGCACAACCTTAATGGTAATGTATAGCCCTAGCAGCTTCAACTCTATTCAATACTAATGTATTGTATATTTAGGTCTTACCAATTACCTAAGGAAACATTTCCCTAAAATGTATTGCCTATACCTTGTATTAAAGATACACACATCTGACCCAACTGCTGAGGAGATTCTCATTGCATTGAATAAGAAGTTACTTACTCCTTCTGAGGCCTCAAAATTTATTGGGGGGCTCAAGAAAGTTTCTGGAAATATTGTTGATGTGTTTGCATACCAGACAAATAAAGCACATATATGTATTTATTCATTAGGATTGGATATTAGTAAGGTATGCTAACTTTATACAACAGGATGAATGGAGTTAACAAGAATTTGAAGATTGACTTGCATGGTGGATTGCTGTTTGCAACCAGCCATTCGATGAAGTTGAGAACCCACATTTCTGTCATATTCTTGAATATGTCCACTTCCATTCACCAAAACCCCTCAAGATTCCTGGCCATACATCTGTTCAAACCAGAATTATGAAGATTGGTGAAGATACAGTAGATTCTACAAGACAGATATTTAAGGTATGTGTCATGAATGTATTTACTATTATCTATATTGCCTTTACATTAATTTATCTTCTATACAGGATCTGAATGCTAAGATCAGCTTGTCTCTTGATGCCTGGACCTCCAGTAATCAAATAGCATTCCTTGCTATTGTTGCCCACTATGTTACAAATGATGGAATCCTTGGTATATACTTTATTTTATTAAATTCTGTATTGAAATTGATTTCTTCATCACTAATAGAAGAATTACTAATCAATTTTCGTGAGCTGGTAGGTCAGCATTCTGGAGGAAACATGGCTGGCATTGTTTGGAAAACACTTGAACTCTACAGTATTGAGAAATCAGTACATTCTTCAATATAATGTCACAAAGTTATTTATACTTACCAAATTTACTTCTAGATACTTGCTGTTATGATGTACAATGCATTTAATAATGACATACTCATGTGTGCACTTGAACAGTGATGTGCTGATCACTTTATTGATTTCAATCCAATTTTTTCACAGCTTCAGTGCATGCCTCACACAATTCACCTTGCTGCTATCAAGGTATGAACTTATAAACTTATTATAGACTCCAGAGGTAAAACTAACCATAATTTTTTTTAGTTTCTTGAGTGTATTGGAGCCCTGTCAGTGGCAGATTGTAGTCATGCAACTGGAAGAAGCAGTGTATATCAAGATGTAGTCACAGAGTTACTCAGCAGTGAAGCTGATGATGATGCTACATTGCTTGATGCTTTGGAAGATGATCCTAAGAATGGGGATGATCATGCTATGCTCAATACTGGAGCAGTAAATAAGGTATGCAATATTTTCATATGAATTACATGTAAATTTCTCAAGATACCCTAGCTGTGCAAGATTGTCTGAGCTGTCAAGTCTAGCCCACAGCACCATGAAGCCTGGATCTGCGAAGTTAAAATATGTACTCAGAATAGCAACCAGCTAGCTGATGAGAAGCCCTTGATGTTGATTCTTGATGTCAAGACTCGATGGTCATCTACTGACCAAATGCTATGTATGTGTCATTTATCTTTGCTGCTTGTCATTCTAATTGCTAACAACTGTACCATAGGTCGAGCTCTTCAGTATCAAGATGCTATTGATAGCTTTGTTACACACTCAGCTAATCACAGCGAGCTTCAGAAGTATGAGCTGAGTAATGATGATTGGAGCAGCATCTGTGTTGTTTCCGGGTAGTTGAAGAAATTCTGGTCCACAACAATGCAGATGTCAATGACAAAGGAGCCGATGCTGTCGCATACAGGAGCCATTTTCTGTGGGCTGCAAGATCAACTTAAAGCAGCAATTAGAGAATTACCACCAATGGCACATCCTAGGCTCAGACAAGGTCTTGTTTCTGCACACCTCAAACTCAGTGAGTATTATGAGAAGTTCAATGAATCTCCCCTCTATATATGGGCTGCATGTATGTTGTTCCTATTACATTTAAACTATTTTATTTTGCTGATTGTTCATTTTCATTCACAGTACTTGACCCACGTATTTCATATGAGGGCCTGAAAGTAGATTCCGAAGATGATCCTTCATTGCTCATGCATCTCGAGACATTGAAAACGAAACTCGAGGTTTATTTCCATGATAATTACATTTCTACCCAGTCTAATTCCTCCAATGTGACTATGTCATCAGCCTCGTCTTCAGCGTAGAAAACTGGATCAAGCAGTGAAAGTTTCACATCTCGATATTTATGCAGACCCCGCATCAATCATGATGAACTTGCTGACTACTTTAAGCTCCCACCCGAAGACTTTGAGTTGTGCAAGCCTATCAAGTGGTGGTACAGCTGCTGTCTCCAGTTCCCCTCTTTGTATCGACTTGCTTGTGATATCCTAGGTATCCCTGGTAAGTTATTTTTCTTTTACTGAAGTCACTGTCTATCTACTGACCTGTACGCTTAGGATCAGCCGTAGCAGTCGAACGCATATTTTCTGGTGGTAGAGATACCATTTCATTGCGTTGTGCTAGCCTTAAAGCAGATACCATACGGAATCTTATGATTGTCAAGCAGCATATTAAATTAAAGTACAGTACTAAGTAGCTAGACAATTGTATATACATTTTCGCTGTATTCTAACACCAACAGATAATTAATTACTTATACACATTGATCTTTTTTACTTTTTCTTAACCGGCCGTAACCCGTATACGGTACGGTTAGTAACCGTACCGTACCGTTCATGTATTTCTGGGACTCCATACGGTACGGGTTTAACCATACGGCCGTAACCCGGTACGGTACGGTTGGCAGCCCTAGTTCTAACTTCAAGGGGTCCTTTCCCAGCAGACAACACATGACAACAATAATATACAACGACCCCGGCCTCTTACGAACTCAATCAAAGAACGACGATCAGACCTGCTCTGTCTTGGCAACGGTATAGAATTATTGATGCCTATAATATATATGGTTGGCGAGAAAGAGCAGGACTGTCGTCGTTACAGTTGCCTCATTCGAAGAACTTTGATTGGCTTCTTAAGGGCCCTATCCTACCATACATAGACAAGGACAGTTCTGCTTTTTCTCGCCAAATGTAAACCGTAAAATTGGAATCTGGCATGCACCTTCTTTCAACCTTCTTTCCTTCGATAGGCTCTGTTTATGGTACTTCAAGATCAGGACTCGACCACCACGCTGCGGCTATTAATAATTACATGCTTCTTCTACCTTTCGGGTTTTAGGTAAAGACCTGAATAATGATTAATAAGGATTGGTGAACGTAATGGAAAGGTCAAATTTTAACGAGTGAGTGTGAAGTGCAAGGCCGTTTAGTAGTACATGAGTTCAAGGTCGTAGGTAGAGGTTTAAGTAGCGTTTACTAAATATGTTATTACTGCGTACTACCAGATACTTGCTCCTACTTATTAGGGCTCTTCTTATCTTTGGAATTGTATAAAATATTAGTTAAGAGTAGAGCCCCAGAGAAGAATTATAAGCACTTGCATATTCTTATTTATTTATTAGTATTATGGAGCACGTTGGAGCATGTAAGTTGGTTCCGAGCTCTGAGCACTGAGTCTCGACACAAGCGTCATGTGAAGTTTGTGTGAGACTTATATAAATTACTCAGCACTCCGAACTTCGAAGCCCTCTACCAACCCTCTACTACCTTTTATCATCGAAAAGCACAGAGTTATGACAGACACCGCATACTTTAACGTCGAAGACTATCCCGACGTTCCCATTCCCTATTTACCCTTTAACGTAAGCAACCAAGTTGTTTAATCATGCCACCCTATTGTGACCTAATACCTTTATAAAGCTCTGGGCTACTGGAATCGCTCCCGAGCCTCTGGAACACCTTCCTCAGGGACTTTATCCACAGGATAAAAAGTCCTTCCATCCACCACGTTTTTACTATGGGCTGTCATACAATTGGTTTGATCTTTTCGATTTGGCCAGGAAGCATGGCTTTCTTGTTCTCGACTATCGGTATGACGGAGACAAATCCAACCTACAGGCCATGTACGATGACATGGATATACCGAAGACGCTCGAAGCCATGAAGAACAAGATCGAAGATGAGCGCAAGATTGATTGCGATCCTCGATTTGTTGCTGTCGAGGCTCCAGATACCAATCTAGTGCTATCCTTTTTCGATTCATATGCGGATGGCCAGTGTCGTAATCCAGTGGAAAAGTTCGGTGGAGAGATTAAGGAGTGCCTTGGGTTAACGGAGACGTTGAAGTGGCATCTCGACCCGGCCTACCCTGAGTGGCAACGTGGAGAGCTTGTGCGTGAAAAACTTGATCGCAATTATTATTGCTATTAGGGCGAAAGTAATCTCTTTTTTTGTTTCAATGGCCATTTTATGACATCCTTTTATGTATAATATATGTTGTATTTTTGTCTCTGCTTAGTAGTGCAGCTTTATCTTTGAAGTCGTTGTATTTCAGTTATGTTTTATATATTGGCAAACTTTTTGAATTTAACTCTTCACTTTGCACCTGCCACCAACCCACGAACATGACATCGCCGTTGTTTACTAGGCTGCCTAGTCTAGACAATATACATTTTTCATCACATTTTTCAAACTTTTTGAGTGTGCAGACTCTGCTCAAGGCTCCCTGAGCTTCAAGTTTCAAGTTCAAGAGGCTACAACTTCTCCGATCTCGAAGCACCTTATGTGCGTACTTGATGGGCACTCTGAATACTCTTTTTCAGAGTTGTTTCATGAACCAGACTCTCAAAGTTTGCTCAGATTACTTACTTATCTATGCGACGTTAAACATCCGGTATGAAGTATTAATAAATCTGCCCAAATTCTGCCACAATTTGCTCACTCAATAATTTGCGTACATAAGCAATTGTAACGTCCCGTGACTATGTTGCTGTCGCACTGAAGTGACAGTGTCAGTGACAGTGGAGAGTCGGCAGCGGAGAGTCTGGGCTCTGGGCTGCAAAAAACTCCAATCACGCTATATTATCGTTTGATGGGCATTGAAAAACTTTTTAGATGCGCAATCGTCTTCACCTGGCCACGTCATTTCCCAATAATTCTTGCAAGTCAAATACTGTGCCTCTCAGCTTTAAGAATATGTATTTTTTATGGTATGAATGTGTTTTTTAGTTAGAACTGTAGGCCATTAAAGTTGGGAACCTAACTCACTGGGTGTTGCAAATTTCGTCACACATGTCACGGTTGATTTCAGAGTCAGCACACGGGCATAATCCAAGACGACCTCAAAATTCACTCAATTCAATGCCTATGACGATTCTCGTCTTCTGGAGCATGTTTTTTGAAACACAGGGAGGAAATTCGAATTGTTTCAGCGGCCTCATTGGGCTTGAAAGGATGTTCTAGTAATATATTTTGAACACTCGCAAGTTTTAAACTGCTGGCCACTATGATTTCAGGAAGCTGTAGCTGTGCGAGCGCGCAGTCTTGTTCATGCCTACGCACTACTCAACCCCATCCTCCATCAATACGCGGATATGAGGATGAAGGCGTTACTGACGATGATCATCCTGAATCAACTGACTTCGACATACTTAGGTATTGGCAAGCAGGTTTTATATTCCCATGTATTTTGGCATTAACTAATTCTATTTTAAATTTAGTCACGTCAAAGAGTACATACCTTGTTCTGGAAAGCTGCACTTGACATCCTTCCGATACAAGCATCAGCTGTCTCTTGCGAGCGTGTATTCTCATCCAGTGCCGAGACAGATACCCTACGGCGCTTAAACCTGTCTTCTGTTATAATGGAGGTCCTACAAGTTCTCAAATTCCGCTTCCGAAATAATCAATTGTCCTTCACTGAGAATCTTATTGATAACGAAGAAGAACTTTCTGTTATAGATGTTTCTGTTGATGTTATTGACGATCTCTCGTCTAAAGGGAAAATTGAGGAGCTAATGGCACTGGTAGATAAATCATGGGAAGGATGGGGGCAGAACTAGAATAAATACCGATATATTTAATAAATGGATACAAATTGTGCTACCATCTCAAGCCATCAGTGTGCGGTTACGGACTTGCACTCAACAGCCGTCTCAGCTTGATATGAAATCGAGGTGGGCTCGAGCGAAGATCGAGCTCATCGGAGTTTAAATATTCGGCAGCTCGATTTCGCTTGAGCTTGGCTCGCGGCAATTCACTACGGGCATCGTAAGCGGAATTTGAATTTAAGAGAACATTCATTTCGAAGCTTGAATGCAAACACCCTGCGGCACTCTCTTTTGTCACGGTCGAATGTAATTCACATCCTATACTTGCTACTTTGAAGATTTCACTGCAATTTTCGTAGGTTGATTTATATTGCCACTATAATAATATGTCCCAATTTCTGGAATGAGTCTCTGGTTTTGCGCGTCGTTATTGATTGGTTATTGAGTAAAATATACTAAAAAGCGACCTTTTTGCATGTATTTTATACAGATCCATTCTCAGTTCTCAAATTTATTTAAAATAAAACGAAGAATTATAAATAATAGGATTAATCGCACACACATACCAATTTTCTAAGCTATCGGTTCAGTCGATATGTTATAAAGTGGTGTTTTACATCACTAGGTAAACGATGGCATTACTATTAATTTAAATAAATTACTAGCCTACTACACTAGTCACGCGATCTTCCCGATCTGGAGCTCGGGCCTTGGCCATCCCGCGCTGAGTGCTGAAGTTGGCTGAAGCCTGGAGGTGTTTTGACTCAACTTGTAATAACTTATAGCTCAATTTTATCATCATTGTATCAAGCCTGCTCAGCTTGTTCCCCACCGGAGATATGAAAGCCAACATCAATACTGTCCTTGTTGGGGAAAAAGTCGTTCTGATGCCATACAGGGCAGAACATGTTCCTGTGAGTGGACTAAAGTTGTTACCTCTCATATCGACTTTACCAACAGATCCACCGACAGAAATACCACTCATGGATGCTTAGCGAAGAGTTGAGGACTCTAACTGCAAGTGAACCACTGAGCTTAGAAGAAGAGTATGAAATGCAACGTCTGTGTGTTATCCAATTCCACCCCCCGTGTTCAGCAGTTTACCCAACCGTTCTACAATAAACAGGAAAGTGGCAAATCGATGAGGACAAGCTCACATTCATAATCCTTGCACGCGATGTTCCCGATGAAGACTGTCTGGCAACTGGAGACAAGCC
>JASFCY010000206.1:0-14889 GCA_036940585.1 Cyathus olla
TCCACTTTTCCTAGTCATTGATTCTCTCCCTCAGTCTTCTGTTTATTGTTAGGTGGCCTTGTCTAAGTATTGCCCTGGCACCATATTCATAGAGAAGGCCAAAACCATTCAGGATTGGCCTGAACCCAAGTAGCTAAAAGACATTCAGTCTTTCCTAGGCTTTGCAAATTTCTACCACTGGTTCATTGAATACTACTCCAATATTGTAGTCCCACTCACTTATTTAACTTGCAAGGGGTTAAAATGGGACTTTTCTCCAGCATGTAGATATTCATTTAACAAGCTCAAGAAAGTCTTTATCACTGCTCCAGTACTCACTCATTAGGTACCAGATGCTCAGATCATTGTGGAGACTGATGCCTCAGACTATACTCTAGGAGCTATCCTTTCCATCATTGCCAATGATAGTGAAATTCACCCCATAGTATTTCACTCCTGTACCTTTATTGCTCTGAAACTTAACTAAGACACTCATAATAAAGAATTCCTTACCATCTTTGAGGCATTTCAAGTATGGAGACATTATTTGGAAGGTTTAGAATCTCCAATTGATGTGGTCACAGATCATAAAAATTTGGAGTATTTCTCCACCACCAAAATTCTTACTTGGCAACAAGCTCACTGGTCAGAGTATCTCTCATAATTCCATCTCATTATCTGATAAATTATAACTGTAGAATTACTTGTACTTTACTCATCCTCTCTTAAGGGCTTTATATACATGTAAACTACATATCTAGAAATATCTAGCAAGAGAATTAATACTAAAATTTTTCTATATGTTTTCTACTTTATTCTATACTATGTAGTCCAAGATGAAAGCAATACATTCTAGGATTTACTAGAGAGCACAGCATCAGCTTGGCTTACTAAGCAATCCCTGTGCACACATGGTGGAGTTGCATCATCTCATAATACTTCCCCTCAACTCCAATACCATGCCAAGATGCTGCTGAAGGTCTTCAAATTTCAGCTTCAAAAGGGTCTTCATGAAAATGTCTGCAAGATTGTCTTCCAATGTACAGTGGTGTGTCTCAACCTTGTTTGAGATTACTTTCTCATGCATGAAATGATGCTAAATATCAATGTGTTTGCTTCAGACATGAAATCCTAAGTTATGTAAGAAATTAATGGCTGACCTATTACCAATATTTAAGCAAGTGGGATTTGTTTGAGGATATCCCAGTTCAGTAAGAATTTTGTGAGGCCATGTGGTTTCTCTGGTAGCTAACCCAGCAGCCATATATTCTGCTTCCATAGTGGAGAGTACAACAGTGAGCTGTTTTCTTGAGTACCAAGAAATAGGTCTACCTGCTAGCATGGAAACATATCCCAAAATAGATCTTTGATCATCTGGGTATCTGGCCTAGTCAGAGTCTAAATAGATCTCTGCCTTGATTTCATGTGACATCAAAAGTTGTGACACATGTATCAGATGCTGAGATCACACATACCATTAAGGTAATGAAATATGCATTTTAATATGCTTCAATGTGTGGGTAACAGGCTAGATATAAATTGACTTAAATATTGCATGGCAAATGCAATATTAGGATATATATTAATTGCAGCCCACATAAGTGAACCAACCCCTTGAGAATAATCTGGGATGTCATATGTTTGTCCTTCCAGGGTTTTGGTGGGTTTGGCACTGGGACCAATTAGGGCTTTAACTAGGTGTGACTCTAACATCCCAAATCTCTCCAAAACTTTATGAATATATTGTTTTTGTGTAAGTAGAATAAGTCTGCACTTTTTATTGCATGTAACCTCAATACCAACAATCTTTTTGAGATTTCCCAAATCTTTTATTGTGAAATGACATTGGAGGTTAGCTTTAATTTGGGTAAGCATGTTGTCATTGCTGAAAAGGGCCATATTGTCAACATATACAGCAATTATTGTGAGACTTTGATTTTGTATCTGAAATAGATACATTGATTAGACATTAGCTGCATGAATCCAAGGTCAAGGAAATCTTTTATTACTTAAACAGGCACTTTATGGTCTAAAACAATCTGGTAGAGCTTGGAATAACAAATTAAATAAACATTATCTGTACCATTGTTATAGCCTGGAATTTGTTGCATATAAATTTCCTCTTTGAGTTCCATGTTTATGTAAGCACTGACAACATCAATGACATGTAAATTAAGTTCTAAAATGGAAGCAAGGACAATAAGGAGTCTAAGAGTCTTCTCCATTACTTCCTTTAAAGTTATCAGGTTATCTTCTTCTAATTCCCCCAAAAGTGAATAGTCTTCAATTTCAACAAAGTCATTTTAATCTTCTGCCAATTGTGAAGTGTTTATGCCATGTGACTTCTTCAGACCATGTGTCAAAGAATTATTTAATTTCGCATAATTTTCTGGCAGCAAATTTCACAGATTTCACACCAGCACTGTATCCTCTATAGCATGTGAATAATTTTCAGATTTTCCCATGGTATACATTTTTGAGTTGATATCTTGATTGCTATCCACACTTTTTCCCTCAATTGAGATAGAGATTGGAATAACAACTTTATTACCTGTGTTAACAGTGGCATCAACAGAGAAAATTACATTGTATAATGTCTGAATTTGGTGAGTGGCTGGATTATAATATCTGTGGCCTTTAGTTCCTGTAGCTACCCCTGTAAGAATGAATTTCCAAGATTTCAGATCTAATTTAGATTTCTTCTTATCTTGTTGTAAGATCCAGCACTATTTGCCAAATTCCTCCAAATAAGAGATATCAGGTTTAGTGCCTGAGAAAATTTTGTGTAGTGTTTTCCCATCTAGAAAAGTATATGATAGGAATCTGTTTTTCAAATATATTGCATAAGCAACAGCCTCTGGCCACAAATATTTGGTAGCAGTACTAGAAATTAACATTGTGCATGTGTGTTCAATCAATGTCTGGTTAAGTTGCTCTTCAATGCCATTTTGGGAAGGGGAATATGCTGCAGTAATATCAAGTTCAATTCCTTACTCCTGCAAAAATTCCTTGAAAGCTCCATTAATATATTTCTTTCCTCCATTAGCTAGAAGTTTCTTTAGTTTGTGGCCAGTCTGAGTTTCAACATAACTTTTCTAATGTTTAAATTTTGTGAGGACCTCTGATTTCTCTTTTGGGGGATATGTCACAGTGTGGTGTGACTTTTTATCAGTAAATGTGACAAAGTAACATACTTTTCCTATGCCAGTAATATATGCCAGTTCCCATAGATCTGAAACAGTAAGATCTCTGATCTCCAATATTGGAGTTAGTGTTTGCTTTGGAGAAGGTTGCATATGTTGCTTTGCCTATATACATGCCTCACATTAGGATACTGGCTCAATACTGTCATTAACCTCCATTCCCTCAACTATAAACTTGGACTTGAGTATTTTTACTGAACCCACATTTAAATGCCCAAAAATTCTATACCATTCATTCCATGTTTTTGCTGTTTTTGAAATATATGTTTGGTTATGTTTGGCAACAGGCTTGATGTTCATCCTGTACAAACCTCCCAAAGTAATATCTTCCATAATAGTCTGGTTTCCTGGAAATCTGAGTATGATTTGATTTCCTTTTATCTCAATGCAGAAACCAGTAGATATGGCTCTGGTAAGTAACTTCTCACATGAAGCTCTGAACAATTTCCATATAACCAAAACAATTCCAAGTGCTTCCTTCAGCTGCAGCATATCCTACAGAGTATTCCAAGGTGATTTTGATGTTTTAGCACTGGCAATATATACCAATATCAAGTTGGCAATGCACAGTCAGATTGCTGACAAAGCAGTGGAACCCTTCCTTTTTTGGGTATCTTCATTTTCTAATGGCATGGATTTTCCTTCCACCAAATCCATGTATCCCAATTTAGTAAGTATGCCAATCATTTTGATCTGCCAAACAGGATAATTCTCCAGACTCCACAAAGGGTCAATGTGATAGACATTTGATGAAGTGACTGATATCATATTCTCTTGGGCCAACATTATGAATTCAGAGTATGAGATATTATAAAATTGAGAGTATGAGAAGAGAAGCAGAGGGTGAAAATAGATGACAAGAGTTAGATACAAGAACTGGGGCCCATAACCTGATGAATTATAACTATAGAATTACTTGTACTTTACTCATCCTTTCTCAAGGGCTTTATATACATGTAAACTATGTATCTAGAAATTTCTAGCAAGAGAATTATTACTAAAATTTTTCTAGATATTTTCTACTTTATTCTATACTACATAATCCAAGATAAAAGCAATGCATTCTAGGATTTACTAGAGAGCACAGCATCAGCTTGGCTTACTAAGCAATTCCCATGCATGCATGGCAGAGTTGTATCATCTCACAATATTTGGTAAATTGGGTACTAAACCTGACTCTTTAACTAGATGATGGAATGTCTACTCAAAAGGGGAATAAATAATTATGCTAAGATAAATCCATACAATTTCTGACCTGTCTTTACCCATGAGCAACTCGCTGCTTCCATTTACACTACTATCCTCATTACTCTGGTACTTCATGCATCTGTTATTATAGATGTTGAACAACTCCGTTGTAATATCCTAATCTCCTTATCCCTCAATTCTATCTCTATACTTCATCTTGCATCTTCAGAACAATGTTGGTCCATCAATGACAAGGGTTTTCTCTGACTCAACAACTAGATCTATATACCAGATCACAACAACCTCCATCTATGTATTCTCCTGTACAAGTATGACCATATTCCCTTTGGACATCTAGGTTAGAACAAGACCTTAGATCTTATCCATAGAAAATACACTTGGCCTGGACTTTATACATTTGTAAAGGAGTATTGTAAGTTCTGCACTACTTGCCTGCATTCTATACCACAGTGTCATCATCCATACAGAATACTGAAGCAACTCCCTATTCCTGAATGTTCATAGAACTCCATCTCCATGGATTTCATTGAAAAGCTGCCTTCATCCAGAAATCATAAGTATGATTCTATTCTTATAGTGGTTGATTATTTGTCAAAGCAGAGTATCTTTATTCCAACACATACCACTTGCTCCTCCTCCAATCTTGTTCAACTATTTGTTTTCCACATATTCTCTTGTAAAGTGGAATATATGCTGGCATGTTCCTAGAAACAAAGATGTGAGTTGGCAAGACATCTGTCTGCCTGGGTTCTAAGACATTGATGTAACAAGTCAGTAACAAATTGAACAAAGATGATGACATAATGAGAGTGGAACAAGTAAAGACTTCCAGTGAAGTCTAAACAGCAAAGTGAGTGAGTAAGTGAGTGAGTTTGAGATAGACAGAGATTGAAAGCAACAGACAACTTATGATGGTCGAAGTCACACACTAACTCGTGACGAGGAAAGATGAGTAAGAAAGATATATAAACCGTCTGGAATATACAAGCTTAAGACTAAGGAGTAACTACATACTAATTACTACTTATATACTGTTTTACATGTGTCTACCATGAGCCAAGAGTCCATGCGTAAGTCGTGCATATTACTGTGCTTTACTGTGCATGCAGTTGAATGATCATAATGAAACTGTGCCCATAGTCTTGCTGAGTAAAAGCATAGCTGCCTTATGGTTTCTGCATGTGTTGTCACGTGATAAGTCACATGATAGATTATGTGATCAAAAACAAGTGGATCCTAACAGAGATGCGGAGTGAGAGACCTTAGAAGATGAGAGCTATGGGATCAATTCAACTGGATTGCTAAGGTGTAGATACATGGTTTTTATAGAAGAATGACCAGAGAGTATATCTGAAAGGAAAGAGATACCTGAGATAATGAGTGGTATGCCTGGGGTGAGTGAACAGATATTTCAAGAGGTACTAGAGAGGGGAGGATGAATGTAAAGAAATGAAAGTGACAGAAGAGGTGGAAAGCATAGGGGGAAGTAGCAGAATAGTGAAGGATTTTTGTATATAGAGCTGTCTTGATGGAGTACTGGTGTGGCCTGGGCATATTGTCTGTATTGTGGCTAAAGCCTTGGGGGTGCTTGGTATACTTGAAGTGGTGCTGAGTGAGGTAAAAGAGGTAGAGTGCAACAGTGGAGGGCAGTGGTAGTGGGAGAGAGGCTTAGCAAGGAGCTAGGTAGTGAGGCGGTATTCATGTCCAATGGTTATGTGACAGTATAGTGTTACTCAGCAGATCTGTCAAATGTGTCATTTTGATGTGCAGGCAGAAAGCCTGCTCTACATCTAGTGGGCACTGCTGAAATTGACTGTCCCCAGTCAATCCAGCAACAGAGGTGTGGAAAAGAAAATAAATAAATAAAAATAGAAGAGAAACAGCAGAGGTAACAGGACAAGGGGGAGAGATACAGAAGATAGGGCCGCAGGGTATATAAGGGGGATGGACGAGGTAGCTGGGTAAGTTTTAATACAAAGGAATATCTGCTGAGCATGCTGAACTTTTACACCAAATTGAGGTACTGAGAGTGTGCGACATATTTGGAGGGGACGGACAGAGGAGGAGTGGAAGGGTGGGGCACAATAAATACATGTGGAATATATCTATCATTCTGAGTCACCCAGATGATTGTATATGAGGCTGTCAAGTATGTTGGGGGGTAAGTCTGCAAGTTTTGTGACTGAAATAAGGCAAGGATTGCAAGGGTGGTAGTAAACAACATAATAGGCAGCATAGCAAAGTTTAGAGAGTGTACCATTGATTTCACCAAGAATATATGAGCTGCCTGTAGTCCTGCATAATATAACCATTGGGCCCAGGTAACAAGGCTTGGTTTTATAACCAATATCAGAGTCCAAGTATGAGTTTCAAACAAGGATGAGAGCACCAGGTTTGAAGTCAAAGTCCTTCATTGAGCAAGTGAAGGCCTCCTCAAAGTGATATACAGAGTTATACCATGCCTGCAGAATGCAATTCTTAATGGCAGCAAGATCCTGAGGACATTTCTGAAGCTGGAGAGTGCAATAGGCAATGAGGTCGGTGGTGGAAAGAGGGATGTTGAGATGAGGGGAGAGGTAGGTAGCCTCAGTGATGTCAAAGGGAAGGAGGGGTTTGAGGCCATGAGTGATGTAGTAAGGGGAATAGCCAGTGGAACATTGAATGGTAACATGTTTAGCCCAGATAACTGAATGCATGACAGATGGCCATTTTGTGATATTTCCATCAGCTGCTTTGAGGAGAGCTTGACGAACATCAATTGGCCTGCTTGTTGTAAGGGGAGATACAAATCCAATGGATCCAATACTTCAGACGTAGGAGTTCCATGGCAGTGAGAAAGGCTTTACCATTGTCTGTGACGATTTCTTCAATGGCACCCCAACAACAGAGAATTTCTTCGAAGATGAATGCAGCAAGAGTTTGGATGTTTTCAGCATGCAATATGCACCATTCAGGATATCCTGAGAGTGAGCAACAAGCATGAACAAGACCTTTGAAGCCTGATGAACGAGTGGTGAGGGATATAGTGTCAATGTAGCATTTTTGGAAAAGATTGGCAGGGATAGTGACAGTGGGAGGAATGTGATGCTTGTACGATGAGAGAATTTGACACTGGTGGCAGGTCTGAATATACCATTTAATGTCATGGTCTAGATAGGGCCACCAGAAGTATTCGAGGAGCCAAGTATGAATAGTAAAAATCCCCTTATAATCTAGGTCATCATGGGCAGCACATATGATGTCGAGACATTGAGTGGGAAAAATAACAAGCTTGTGTTTGAAGTGTGGATTGCGATGCCAGAGTTTGCCATTACTGAGGAAAAATTTTGAGGACAGAGAGACAAGGTATTTGAAATCTTTAGCAGAGAGCAAGGATGGGCATTGAGGGTGGAGAGGAAGCTATAGCATAGATAGATGAGGAGGAGTGGGAGGGGGCACAGTTCCAGTTGAGAACTTCTACAGAGAAGCCATATGCTGTGTCAAGCCATTCATTGAAGTTGTCAGCAGCATCTACATTTTCCACAGTATGAGGTTGGTGAGAGAGACCATTAGTAGGGGTGTGGTCTTTTGCAGGAACATGATGGAGAGTAAAGTTAAAAAGAAGAATACCAGCAATCCACCTGTTGATGGAAGCGCCGGGTTGGATATCAGGGTTATTAAGCATATCCTTAATGGATTTTGCATCAACTTCAACAACAAGGTTCTTGACACCTATAAGCCAGAGTTTAGAAGCTTTGAGAGTATGAAAGAGATCAAAAAGCTCAAGTTTGGCTTGAGAATAGCAAGACTCGCAATTATTCCATATAATTGAGCCATATCAACTAGGATAGCGTTTCCCATTGGTTCCTACTTGAGAGATCCAGTAGCCGACAGCAATATAAGAGAAATCGACAGCAAGAATAACTTCTAAGGGAGAGTAATAGTCAATGGTATGAATAGCAGGGCATGTAGAGACAAGAAACTTCAACTTTTCCATTGCTAAGAGCTGATCTGAGGTGAAGATAAATTCTATATCTTTTTGTATAAGGATTTGAAGAGGGTGGGTGTGAGTGGCAAAATTTTTGATAAAGATGCATACAGTGCCACAAGTTCCTAGGAATCCTTGGATGTCAGATACTGACCTACAAATGGGCCAGTTGCAAATGCATTGAACATGAGTATCATCAGGCATGTGTCCCTTGTACATACATTTGTATCCAACAATGATAGCAAAGGGAACACAGATTGATGACTTCTTTACTGAGAAGGTAGCTCCAGCATGTCATATGCACTGAATGACACAGTTGACATTTTGCATATGTTTCCATACAAAGCGACAGATTGCAGGGTTTTCAGGAATTGTCTTGAACTCACCATCTGGAATTTCATAGTGGATTTTCAGGTCTTTCACAGGTACATCATCAATAAAGGGCTTGGTGGCATGGGGTATTTCAGGCTGGAGAATGAAAACTAGATCACCATATTGAACTTGGAGTGAGTTTGTATGCCCTTGGGGAATTACAGTAAGACATAGAGATCCTAGGAGTGTCTGGAATGAAGTAAGATCTTGAGAGTGAACATTGAGCTTTTATTGAAGGTCTTGACAGGAGAGAGAGATAAGGAGGTAGTAGTAAATGCAAGGGATAGGTCAGAGGCAGAAGAAGAAACTAAAAAGAAGCCAGATAAAGCTAGGGCAGACAAAGTATTAGACAGTGGGAAAGAAGCTGAGATAGTGAGTATATAAGAGAAATGGAGCATAGTTAGCAAAGTATCTTTTCAAGTATTGATCGATTCCTTGATACCTAAAAACCCATGGATGGCACCTGAGGAGGCAAATGGATGTATGTGGGAATGGTGTAGGCCTCAAGGGTATTCGGATCTGTAATCATGAAATGCTGTTCATCATTCAGGAAATTCTGAGTTGTTGCCTGAGTGAGATGTGAGAAGGGTCAGCCTAAAAGAAGCTTGTATAGGGCATTATCAATGACTTTGGCCTGTAAAAATAAGTGAATTGGTCTGATAGACACCTTGAGATTAGTAAGGAGACCCTTTGTTGGACTTTTCGAACCATTGGCAGCCTCCATAGTAATCGACTGCAAGGCATTGATGGGAAGACCAAGCTTTTCCCATACTTTGCATTGAATAGCTACATTTTCTGAGCCATTGTCAAGGAGTCTGTTGCAGGTGATGCCATCCTTAAGTGTGATGTTAACCCAACAAAGTGGTTCAATTTTTATAGTGATGACTTGTCCATCATGCATAGGGAGCACATTCAAAAGCACATCAACAGTCTCAGACTGTTGCTTGAAAGAAGCAGCAATGGAGCCTACAAGAGCATCTAGATTAGGGATCCTCTTCATAGTGGTAAGCTCTTTGTATTGTCGGCAGATATCAGGAGAGATAGCAAGGAGTTTGCACTGAGTAAGAGTGACAGTGGAGCTGAGACCATGATCTAGAACAGCATGAGTAATGGACAGATCTTCAATAGGTGTGAAATATCGAAACTGTGGTTTTTCCTGAGCATTTGAGGTAGGAGTGGGAATATGTAGTTTTGGAGGAGCAGCTGGAGTGGACAGAGCAGTAGTGGCTAACTTGGCTTGAGAATGGGTTTGGACTAGGATAGTGGCAGCAGTATCTGCAGCTTTCTTCCATGCAAGCTGTTCAGCTATCTGCTGAGAAACGCCTGTGAGTAGTGCTTCGTCCTCATTGTTGATTGCACAGATATCATCTTGCTGTGCAAAAACAGGTGCAGGGGATATAATTTCGACAGAAGGGTCAAATGGAACAGTGGTAGGAGTAACAGGATCCACCCAGGTATATACTTGTGGTGAGTGAACCACTCCAAACATGTTTGACAAGGCTGAGGGAGGTGTCAACTGTGGATTGGCTTGGTGCCAGATATCAATATGTCCATGCATACTGTATCTTGGCATATCATGAGTAATATGCTGGCCATTTGGGAGAGCAACTTGGTTGGCAGCATTGTGGATGCAGAGTTTGCAGTGCATGTAGTCTGTGAGGATGGGGCAGTTTCAGATGAGGTGTGAAGGATCTGTACAGAAGATGCAGTCTGTGGGGTGAGGGTTGAAAGAATTAGGGATTGTGGGATATGGGGGCATACTGCTTGACTGCTGGGCCATTGATGAGGCTGAAAGCTGCTTTTGATAAGCAGAGAACATCTGTAAGAGAGCAGGCATCATGGACTTGAGGTTTTTGATATCAAAAGTCTGCATCATTACAGTGGGTTTGGGGGGTAGGGTATCAATGGTTGTAAAGGAAAATGGATTGTAGTTGGTGGCCAGGAGGTGGTTGGCAGCTTCCATTACAGTCGAGATGTCGAATGGGTTGTCAGGATGATGCATGTGGTCCTTCAGCATAAGGAAGCCATGAAGTCATATTTGAAAAGCAAAATCAAAGCCATGGATAAAAGAATTTGAGGTGTCGTGGTTAGAGATGTCCATTTTTCTTGAGATAGTTGATCATGTGCATAAAGGTGTAATGATAGGTATCTAGGCAGAGATGATTGTCCATAGGAGCAAGTATTTGCTTCTCCACAAGGAGCTTGAGTTCTGCAATGGAATAAGTCTGTTTGTTCTCAGCACCAGTACCAGAATATAGCTTCAAAATGTCAGCCTTAAAGTCTTTCCATGAAGTCATGTTGCAAGAGGGCAGCTTGTTCCAGAGCTCGGCATCATCTTGGAACTTGTGCTTCTGGAAAATCCTGCAGTTGATGCAAACAGCCTCAATGTCCGAGAGGTAGTGCTGCAGAGTGCACAGGTCACCAGTAAACTTGGGAGTGGAGTGGTGATTTCTTCCTGGCATGTGTGAGTTTGTCATTTTGTATGAGATGGGTGTGGAGGATAGGTTGAGAGAGGATTCTGAGGTATAAGAGTTGAAGGGGACATTTCAGAGAGGAAATGCAGTTAATGGAGGGAGTGGTATAGCTGCTAAGTCAATGGCAGGAGGTGGGGAGGAATTGGCAGAGAAAGGAGAAGAAGGGATTTCAAATGAGTGATCCAGCTTGAATGAACAAGTAGAATCTGTGTCTGAGGTGAACAGCAGCTGGATAAATGATAGGGGAATGTTTTTCAGTGAGGGCTCGAATGAAATGTGAGGATGTGAAGCAACAAGATGGACTTCTTCAGTGAAGCTACAAGAGGGAAACAGTGGGGAAGACAGAGCCAAAAGCCTTAGAAGCCCCTTGCAGTGGGCTCCACTTTGTAAAGTGGAATACATGCTGGCATGTTCCTAGAAACAAAGATGTGAGTCAGCAAGACATATGTCTGCCTGGGTTGTTCTAAGGCATTGGTGTGACAAGTCAGTAACAAATTGAATGAAGATGATGATGTAACAAGAGTGGAACAAGTGGAGACTTCCAGTGAAGTCTAAACAGCGAAGTGAGTGAGCAAGTAAGTGAGCAAGTTTGAGATAAACAGAGATGTGAAGCGAGAGACCTTAGAAGATGAGAGCTATGGGGTTAATTCAACTGGATTGCTAAGGTATAGATACATGGATTTTATAGAAGAATGACCAGAGAGTATATCTAAAAGGAAAGAGATATCTGAGATAATGAGTAGTGTGCCTGGGATGAGTAAACAGATGTTTCAAGAGGTACTAGAGAAGGGAAAATGAATATAAAGGAATGAAAGTAACAGAAGAGGTGGAAAGTATAGGGAGAAGTGGCAGAATGTTGAAGGATTTTTGTATGTAGAGCTGTCTTAATGGAGTACTGGTATGGCCTGGATGTATTGTCTGTATTGTGGCTGAAGCCTTGGGGATGCTTGGTATACTTGAAGTGGTGCTAAGTGAGGTAAAAGAGGTAGAGTGCAGCAATGGAGGGCAGTGGTAGTGGGAGAGAGGCTTAGCAAGGAGCTAGGTGGTGAGGTAGTATTCATTTCCGATGGTTATGTGACAATGTAGTGTTACTTGGCAGATCTGTTGAATGTATCATTTTGATGTGCAGGTGGAATGCCTGCTCTACACTCTAAGCATGGTGTTTCATCCCGTATCTCCTCTGATCATGGCTCAGAGTTTGTCTTCCACTTCTTCCAATTTCTAGGTACTATATTGGATATGATCTTATACTTTATCTCCAGTTATCATTCTAAAGGTGATGGACAAACAGAGCATACTAATCAAATACTGGAATAGTACCTCTGTGTATATTGTAACTACCAACAGGACAATTGATTTAATCTCCTTCCTTTCACTAAGTTTACCTATAACAATACTCTGAGTATAACCACCATTATTTCTCCATTCTTTGTTAATGAGGGCTATAATCCCAATATCACAGTTTATCTGGAATATAATCCACTAGAGCATGTGTGTTCACTCTCAATCCTGATGAACTCCATCAGATGCTCTGCCTAGAGATGGCTGCCACTCAACAATAGTACCAAGGTCCTGCTGATACATGTTGCATTCCAGCTCCAGAGTTTTCTATAGGAACAAAAGCCTTTGTCAAGGCCCAGTTCTTTTACTTTACACATCCAGTGAAGAAATTCTCTGAGAAATATCTAGGTTCATTTGAGATTATAGCATTCCCAGGAACTCATTCACATACCCTCCACCTTTCTGACAACTTCTGAGCTGTACATCCTGTTTTCCATATCTCCATGCTAGAGCCTGCAGTTGAAAATACTATTCCCAGCCAAATCATTCCTCTACTATCTCTGGTTGACACTGAAGGTGAAACTGAATTTGAAGTTACTGAAGTCTTAGACTCCAAAGTTGATTACCAGTTACATTGTAAACTCTGTTATAGGTTAGAAATCATTGAGTATTTGAATTTCCTCCATTTGCAGAGGTTACATGGTATGTTCTTCCTAGCTTTTGTTTCCACCTGAAGCAGAGTCAATAAAAAACAAAAACAGAAATTAACTACTTGCCTTTTGGAAAAAATATCCATAGCCATACTCCTTGCACTTGCTACAATGCTTCTTCCTTTTCTTTGCCATGAAGGATATACAGCCCTCTGGTGTCTCCCATGGCTCCTCCTCTAATTGTGGTCTCCATAGTTATATATCCTCCTCCATTAGTATATTCTTCAATGCCCTCATCCTCCTTCTATTTCCTTCATTGTCATATACCAAATTTAATTTGATATAATACATGAAATAGGACATATAGAAGCAAAGTGAAGAAAACAAATGCAAACAAATACTTAGCAACTACCAGGAGAATATGAATTTATCATTAACAAATTCTCATGACATTCAATTATCCAGACAAAAGAATTACTCAAGTTCATAGAAAAATCTATGGAACTCAGGAAACTATTGCCCAATTCCCTTATAGTCTATATAATTACTCATAAACTCTATGGTTGTTGAATAAACATGCTGCTCTACAAACAGGACAATATGATTACAAATAGAAGGATAGCAGACTCCTTTTCTACATTGGCCTACAAACAAGAACAATACAAATACAAACAATAGAAAAACAGACTTCTTTCCCATATGATATGATTCTACAAATAGAATCATTGTTTGGCAATACAATACAAAGCCCTACTGTGCTATTAATAGAAACCCATTGTTAGACAATGCAACTCCAAATGCCATTGTTCCATAGAGAACAATGGAGAATCAGAGTATGGGATATGATTAGTAAGTAGGTTGGAAAAGGTATATAAGGAGAAATTTTTGTAGAAAGAAGAGTATCTGTATTTTCCCCAATATGTCCACCCCAGTTACTCAGTAGTTACTATCCTGTTAGTCATTATTCTTACATAATAGAAACAGTTTTATTGTGCATTGCTTATTGTTATCTGTTGCTATTTATTATTACCTATTACTGTTTATATTAGTCTACTGTCACTTGTTATCTTATACTTCATATAGGTGAAGTATTCATATATTTCTGTCTTTTGAAAGTAAAAGACTACTATCTTGATCTATATATAGCTTAATTGCTATATTCCCTCACCATCAGAGATATTGAGTATTACTGAGAATAATATTCCCTGATACTCTGGTACTAGCATAAATAAAGTTATTTCCTGTGAATACCATAGATATATAATATCTTAAACAATACTCTGATCTACATCCAAAATCCAGAACTATCAACAAGAACTACTCAAGGGGTAGAGCACATAAGCTGAGGCTATGGTTCATCTTATTTATTTCTAACATTATCTCTACTCACCTTCAGTGATTTCCAAGTCTACAATGTAGCATGGAGTTCAATATGGGATGTAACAGCTACTCAGGGGGCACAGTATATAAGCTGAGACCACATTTTGTCTTGTTTATCTCTGACAATATCTCCACTCACCTCTAGTTACCTCCAAGTCCACAATGTAGCAAGAAGTTCAATACAGGATGTGACATGATTACATAAATTTCAGTTGTTGAGCAGCACAGACTGCACAGTGGCAGTGGCTAGCAGATACTCTCATCTGTTAGGGTGGTTGAGTAAAGGCTTAGAGTGACACAGGTAAGGATAAGACCTTGTTATTCTACAGAAGAATACATAGGGTTTATATACTCTACAGAGATGCTAAATATAC
>JASFCY010000207.1:0-14850 GCA_036940585.1 Cyathus olla
TTCGGAGGTACCGTATGTATAACAGAGCCATTTGGTGACTTGATCTCTCCTCCCCACGCCAAGTCCGACGTTCTCTCTGCTCTACACAGACAAATCACAGCTCAACATCCAATTTGACATACCGTCTGTAATTTTCTTTTTTGCGCTAATCTCACACTAAAGCCTCGTTCTTCCTCTCGTCAGTGTCTTCACTCTGACAGCGACGTCGACATATATATCCAGTTCTACCTCACCTACAAGCCGCCCCAGAACTCTGACGACGACGACGGTTTCCCCTCTGGATCCCCAACATTGGACACCACTTTGTACGATGGTGTCCCTCACGCCGTCTCCATCGAGGAAGCGAACTCCTACTATGCGGGCCTCATTTCCGGACCTACTCTCCTCTATCACACAGGCTACAAGTGGTCCCCTCCTCAAGGTCCCGATGCCTATTGTCGTAAGAAGCAGCTGATTCCGGTATTCGGGGGTCAGCTTGAGCACCCCTGAAACAAGGGCGATCTTGGTGGGGATGTTGTGAAGGCTTTGGAGAATCACACAGTTAGTCGATAGACATCTATCATTTCACCGGGTTAGCTAACTAGGCTTTCTAGGTCTTCTTCAACAGCCTGAGTGTCGTCCGTTTTAAGATGCTTGAGGTTGACGAGGCCGCCTCGCGCGACAATGTCAGTCTGTTGGTCATCTACATTGGCGTTGTCCTGGGGTCCACCGCGCCCACGGCTGCCCATAACATGACGAAGGAAATCCAGGCCCTCCTTGGGAAGTACGGCATCACCGACACCGTCAACATCGAGTTCGCCGAATTCTATGTCAGGCGTGAGGTCGGCCCTTAACTTTTCGAACGCGTCAACTACCATAACCTACTCGTGGATGTCATTGACCCCGTCACCTCCGCCCTCAGGCTGTACATCTCCTCCGAGGTCGGACCGGACGCCCAAGGCACGATGGCGATCTACCTCGCCGAAGGAGGAGACAGCGACAGGCTCTTGGGCCTCACATGCCGCCATGTCATCTTTGGGCCCACGGTAGCTAACAAGAACTATGAACATCGCAGCGGTGAGCATAAGGAGAAGGTACACCTCGGACAGAGAGCTTTCGCCCGTCTCGTTGAGTCCATCAAAGCCAAGATTGGGGAGCACGGCATCATGCTGTGGTTCTATGAAGCTTAGGTCAAGGGTTACGACAAAAGGGGAAACGGTGGCAACCTTGACGATAGTGCGCTGGCGCGCACCGAACGAGCTAGGGATGAGGCCTTAACTGACGAGATACTGGGCAAGATGAAGGCGCTCAAATTGTTCCGCATCCAGGTCGAGTGGGACTGGAGCGACCTCAGTAGCCGCGAGCTGGGGTCACGTCCTCCGCTCGCCACACCCTTCACCCTTAGCTTCAATGACGGGTATGGATTTACGGAAGACTGGGCAATTCTGAAGGTTGATCGGGTCGCTCGGGGCGTGCTTTGTCAGAAATAAACTTGACCTTGGTGTGTTTTCAATACCTAAACAATGTCCTCTACGAACCTAAATGCTATTTTTGTCTTGTTTCTGTCTGCCAATCTAGGAACCAAGATCGGGCCGGCAGAGTTTGCAAACAAAGTTTTCACCCACAGACACCAACTGGTCTTTCAAATGTCCCGTGGGTGGTCTGCTCCCGCTCTGCGGCGTCATCACCAAAGAGCTCATGTGCGCTCCCGACATGAGAAATCCCGCCAACGAGCCCTGCCTCTTCGTCGTCAAGGACGGCAATGCCACTGGCACAATTATTGGCCGCGCTAACGGCTTCTTTACCATCGTTCGCACTTACAAGCTCAACAGCATAATCATCGAGGGAACATCCAGGGAATAGGCCGTCTTCAACTACAACAACAAGTCTGGAGCCTGGAGACTCTGGCTCCATCGTCGTTGATATCCGTGGCTGCATTGGTGGTATTGTGACCGGTGGTGGTGGCACGGCAGAGGTCTAATATGATGTTCGTCATGCCCTGGTGGTGGATTATCGAGAGCGTCAAGAAGAATGGGTTCCCCAATACACACTTCAACGTCGTCTAATGGCCGACTCGACATGGACAACGACCTCAAGGGCCGTTCTCTGCTTTTGCGACTTCAACAATCGAGCAAGAAATAAAACAAGCACAAAGAAAGAGAGGGACATGCGCAGGTCTGTGTCATTTCTTTATTCTCCCTCTAGCGCAGCTGACCCCTGACTTCTAGGTCGCATGCCTCTTGACGTGGCTCGTTGGACTCGTCAACCTTGGGTGGTGTCTCCATGCGTCGACATGTCGCTGCTGTAAATTCGTGTTGCCCAGACTCTTTTTACTCGACTTAATCGCGGGCTGTGGATCCCCATCCCTACTCGTTTACATCTATTATTTATTTATTTTTTCCTGCCCATCTCCACTCGCCTATGTCCGTTTTTTTAAATCCATTTTCCGCCTCTGAACAGCGCAAGAACAGTGCGTCTGGTATTGGTTTGGTAGGTATGCTGTTGCCAGGGTTTCATTCAAGTTTCATTATCGTGATAAGAACAAGTCTTATACATAGTTCGGCCACAGAATAGGGGTATGTTGAAACGTCTCGAATATTCTTGGATACAGTAAAAGAAATACGCAGTTGAAGGAAAGTCGTTGAAATGGCTCCAGAATCCAGAGCTAGAAGGGCAAGAGCTGAATCTTGAAGAATCAAAGCAAAAATGTTGCAAGAATGAGTCGGGACCTCGGGAGTCGGAGAGTTACTCGTAAGTTAATTAGAGAATGTTTGTATCACAAGCCATACGCGTAAGGCCTTCAAGTTCACAACACACAATCGGCCGGAGTATTGTCATGTGCTTTTTATTTTTTTGATTAGCTACATACAGACTTAGATATAAATAAATAACACAACCACCGCAATGACTTAACCATGACTCAAGTACTCATAACTTAAGTCATTTCATCGCTGTCGGTAACAACCAAAACGCGCTCCTACGAACGTCAAACTTGGGCTTCTAAAAGCTTCTATACCGATGCAAGATCTGGTACTCTAACTCCGTCTTTCAAGGGGCTCTGGGCCTCTGGCTAGTTCTATCCATCGACAGCGAAATCGTGGCGAGGCAATCCCTCGTTTGCGAGCACACCACAGAAGTTGCGAGTTTTTGTCAAACTTAGACTAGGACTTTTAAACCGATACACGTTCTGGTATTATAATTGTACTCTAACTCAGTCTTCCAAGGAGCTCTGGCTAAGTCGATGTCATGCAAAACCACGGCAGTCAGGGGCACTCCCTCGTATCACCTTGCTCGGGCCTCGCAGCATCCTTTCTTCGCTTTGTACACTCGTACATTATATCCATCTAAAGTCGCAAGTTTCACCCACGTGGAGCATGGGAGCCATCAGATATGTACTTACTGGGTGTTTATCGCGTTAAACCTACTGCTGTAGTTTGATGTAAGGTATATGCAGGCCTGGAGTATTTCAGCGGTGATGCTATTTTTCTGACGAACTAAATATGTCCACTATCTAGTATTTGGAAAAAAGGTGTGGATCTATGTACGGGCTAAGCTCTCTACTGCCTTTGTTATCTTGGACTGGATACGTGATCGTATTCATTCCCAAATATTGGCCTGCACGGTTCACCCATTTGGTACAATAAAAGCACGTAGGCAACTTGACATTGTCTCTAGTTTAATATATCTCGTTCAATCACGGAGTCTTCTTCGAAATAATACTCGCGCGTAAAATAACCCTCCCAGGCTCGGGCTTTTTTCTCCTTGGTGTCTACCCGGACGAATCTATTTGGTGCATTTCACGTTCTTGGAATTTTAGAAAATCCGCGTCTAATGTATCTGACTCTTTGGTCCCGTATTGCTGCTCCTTCCTTCTATTCTCCCATCTTCGCAGGTCTCTACTGGAGTGTTTTGCTGGCCCCATTTGGCTGCTCTCTTATTCCATATTCTCTTCTTCAACTTCTCCGTCTTCGTTATATTCGATCAAAGAATATTTTCGAAAGAACAAATGGCACACTCGTATGGCGAACTCCCCGTGAATAAGAAGTTACTTTACTTACGCTCTTATGGGTCACCTTCTTCGACATCTCTGACTTCCTCAAAGGCCAGTGTGTCTGCCATCTCTCATAGGTTGAAATGCATACGTGGCGTTTTTTTAGCCATCTGCTAGTAATGCGGCTCTGTTACAACATATCTTGTCCTTCATTTGCTTTATTGTGCAAAACTCGGTCAAAATTTACATGACCCCAGGATTGCAGAACTGCCGGAGAAACAACGAAAACAGGTTTGTGAATAATGAAAGGTACCGGTGATGGTGGGTGGTTTATTGAGTTTGTGAGCGTAAGGTCAAGTGCGTACCTACTTCCTTTTTTCCCTTTTATGAATTATTATTTAAGGATTTGGTCAATACCAATACCAGGGCTTCATCTTAAATCTTAAATACTTGCAGAACGTGAAAGCCTGAATACCAGCTTGTGTCTAGCATCCGAATCATATATTGCACTGATTAATTCCAGGGGTTGAAGTATTATTATATCTGGAGAATAGCAGATATGTTAGTGTTGCCTCGTTGTTAACTTTTCTGCTCGTGAATTATTAATAATGTTTACAGTTTAGTAACAACAATCGACTACTCAATGCGTACTTAAACTGCGTTCTATGTATCTCTATTACAGATATCATTTTTACCAGTCACATATTGAAATAAATAATAGAAATTGCCCAGTAAGTAATGTAGCTAAAATGCAGGTCGCTCCTCGCCAAAAGTTCATGGTTCCACAAGGATATTTCTCCTAACTCAGGCGTCTCCCTCGGGTTGTGTCTCATGTGCATCAATACAATGAACGTCTTTGGATGGTGTTTTGCTGCTATCTTCCCCTTGTAATTCTGCCAGAAGTTCTGAAGTGTCATGATAGAAAGCTGGTGATGACTCTCCTACCAACACCATCTCGTCGTCGGGACCTAAAGAAGCAACGGCTGCGTACACAGGGTGACCTTCAGAATCACCCAAGCCCTCCGGCATACTTTCGGGTGCGGTATCGCTAGGTTCAGAGTCCACCCATATCAGTCCCTCCGTACGTTCGGAAGATAGTGGTTCATCTGGAAGGTCGCCTGGCATGGAATAGTCATTCATTGTCACGGGTCCGTGCATGTGAAAATCACGAGCACGGTGAAATGCGCCGTTGGTCGTTTTCGCAATGTTAAATGTACATCCTCTGGGGGATTTTATGAGGAAGGGTCTGTCCTCGTCAGGTATAGGCGATGTCAGAGGCGATGCCAGCGGTTGCCTAGCTTCTGAATGCTTATTTTGGGCGACCTGTGAAGATGCCAACTGGAAATATATTAGACCGCTGTCGAGCCATTAAAACTTTGCCCATCTTACTGTCGCTTTTTTCTCAACTTCCGAACATGCTCTAAAAAATGCTGTCATCGCGTTCCTCACAGCTTTGGGATCAGGACCCAGAAAAAGGAAACTTCTAGTCGAGACCCAGCCTGTACGCATATATTCGTAAGTATTAAAGGATCTAAGAACGTATCAGCGCTCGCTTCGTTATCACGATAAATTAAAAGACAGACTCGGTATGGGCACCTACGATATCATCCAACACAGATTTAGGCATGTCCTCCCCAAACCGTTCAATGAGGCAAAACGTATGATGTAGCAATATTCCTGCATTATTGAAGTCTTCACATAATCGCTTCAGTTCTTTTGGTGACAATTTGCGTCGAAGGAAAGCTCCAAGTTTCATCGTCGAATTTGTCCAGCACTTGTCGATCGTAGTTTAAGATGGATGCCGTACTAAAAAGGTGCTGGCAGGTACTGGGGTTAATACTGGTATTAATTGAGAGGAAGGAATTGAGTAGCCTATTTCGATGATGTTTATATATCTCGCTGACTTGGACAGGCTACCGAAATAATGCGTTACTATGCCCTGGATACCCTTCAATTGTTATGTGTTATGTACCGATCAGGTTCTCGGTGAGCCTCAGTGTGGGAGATGTTAACATGCTGCCTGTACTTTCAAACGCCCGACTTGTTGTTTTATGTCCGAGTCTAAGGTTCTGCCAATGCCGCCATAAAACAAGGATGTCCAAAGGAGTGCGTTCCCATTGTTCTTGAATTAACTACTCAACGGGAGTGCTGAACTTGCCGATCACTTTGTTTATAACCGTGGGCATAGTAACTAGTTACCCGTAGATGATATGATATTTGTGGGTCCATGGATGGTGCATTATGTATGTATGTACTTATTTGGTACATAGGCTAATCAACGAACTAGTCGCGTAACATGCTAATCACCTCTTCCTATACCATGTCTATGACACACTCTGCAGACCGTAACGCCAGCGATGCTATGGAACACTACAAGGACCAATTCTCTGCTGGGAGGGCGCGACTGAGAAAAGGCGAAGCGTTCTGGCGAGACCATCAAACTTGGTTAAAATCAGCAGGATACATCTTACGTCCGAGATATCAACCTGACTGGGTACCATCGTGGATTACTGACCGCAGTAAACATGTACTCAGCTGTGAGGATTCATTTCTTCCTCTAGTAAGTGATTTCTTTAGTCTATTAGCGACGCTAATGAAGCGCAGGAAGTTTCTTTAGTAGATGCCATCCGTGAATCAGATGGGCTACAAGTTAAGCTCAAAAAGGTTAACGTTCGCCGTTCTTCAGAGGAAATAGACGTTGCAAGATTTTTCTCCTCTGAACCTCTGGTATCCGATTCCAGAAATCATTGCGTGCCTGTCTATGAAGTCCTACAATTACCTGAAGACAGTGATTATACAGTTGTAGTGATGCCCTTTTTGTTGAAGTTAGATGAACCGCCTTTCGTTTGTCTTGGAGAAATAGTGGAATTTTTTAGACAGATTCTTGAGGTACTCCTTAACCACTTTTGTCGAATAATCTTCTAACATTAATGGTACTTCGTTAGGGTTTACAATTCATGCACCAGCAAAACGTTGCTCACTGGCAAGCCTATTCCCCACTGAACTTTCATACTCTGATTCTGACCTTATAATACAGCGATGTGAAGAGAGATAATATCATGTCTGATACTCTTCAATTATATCAAGTCTTACCACACCCGAATAATCATGTTGCTGATTATACGGGTACAAGGGAACATAAAATTGGTTCGGGACGAATGCAGAGAAATGTGAAACATTACTTGGTAGATTTTGGACTATCAAAATTCCACCCGCCTGGTAGTCGACGTTTACAAGACCCGGGATACGGAGGAACCCGCTCGGTACCCGAGTTTCAGAATAACTCGACTAAACTTTGTGATCCATTTGCTGTGGATGTATATTGTATGGGTAACTTTATACGTGCGCGCTTTCGAGAGGTATGTTACATATGTGTATATCACCTCAATGCTTGCTTACATTTACTATCTCAGGGAGAACGGAATTCACCTGCATTCAGAGGGTTGGAATTTTTGGATGATTTGATTGCTGAAATGGTTCAGCATGATCCAAAGAAGCGACCAACAATAGATGAGGTTGTAAAGAAGTTCTCCCGAATTGGTCAGGATCTTAGCAAGTGGAAGTTGATGTCAAGAGCTTCCACTGTGGAGGAGGCGCACGCCGAAAGAATTATCAAGAATGTAAGATATTGGATAGGTATATCTTGAAGAGTATATATCCGAAAGGCATCTCATCTGTAGCAAGGAAGCTGCTATGTTATTCATATCAGTCGAGCTGCTTGTTACATTTTTATTTATAACGTCCCTTCCCTTTTCCACACAAATGACATTGATCCTAATGGAGCCTCTAAAATATGTACAAGCTGGTTGACCAACTCACAACCGGTTGCATATATATATTGCCAGGCCCTCTACTCTCAGTAACCTCTCGCTGCTCGTCGCTGTTGTAAACCAAGATGGTTCTCCTCAATAGCAGCCAATACCTTGGGCGATGCTTACCGCCGCTGCTGCAAAATCTGTAAACGACAATCACGATATATTACTTCGATTTAGGATCAGGAGATGCAAATAAGTGTGCTGACATGACAGTCGAGGACATGTGAAACACGGTGGGAGCTGCACATGGAGCACTGGCAAGTTTTTGACAGCTCTTCAGACATGGTAGCGGCAGGTGGACGTGCTGACGAAATATTCGACGGATCATGGAACGCGGAAGCGGCAGGCTGATGTGGGGATGAGATCAAGATGAGATATTCGAGGACGGCTGTGACACGACATATGGATGCGCTGAGGAGACTTGACTAGCTTGAACTTCAGAATGTGGAACTTGCGAGCTTGTAGTGGCAAATGAATGCGCTAGAGATGATGGTGTATCCTTGAACATGGGTGCAGCAGGTGAAGTGCGCAGGGGGAGGACTGGACTTCGACTGTAATGCATCCTTCAGGAGGAGGTACACGACATGGGCCTCGGAACCAAGTGGTATTGATAGTATGTCCTTCTAACGTATCTAGAGCCCTAGTGAAGTCGCGTATAGATAAGAGGTGGGGGAAAGCAAACTTGTATTGGAAATTATACTTCGTGTGGAATTGATATGGAACCAAGGTAGTGGGCCCCTGCCGCTCGTCGGCCGTATACAGTGTTAGACTCAGTTAGAGTATGTTTGGATCACAAGCTGTAGCCTGAGAACCAATTGCAAACTACGAGTATATGTTACGTCATATATTTATATCTAAGGCCATAGACCTATAAGGTCCAAAAATGTTTATTAGGGATTAATCGTACTAGCAGACACCCGTCCTTCGGACGGGAGTCCGCTAGATTAGTTAATGGGTTTGAATTAGTTATTTAACAATTATCTGAGTTCATATAATTTCTCGTTAGTAAGTGCATTAATTGGAACTTTTCTAGTATAGCATACATTGTATAGGTAATTATTCAAGATGTTCTATAATTTCTTCATATACAATATTAGTAACTTTAGTTTGATTTTGATTACTTGAAAGCAGTATTTTCAAGTTTTGAGGAGATGTTACACATGACAGTGCAACATATAGTTGTCCATGAGCAAATACCGGAACTCTAAGATCAATATCGATATGTTTAACTAATTGTCCTTGAGCTTTGTTAATTGAAAGTGCAAACACTGATTGTACTGGAAATTGCCGTCGCTTGAATTTGAAAGTAATGTTAACAGAGGGAGTTAAAGAGATTGAAATTCTTGGTATGAATGCTTTTTGCCCATTTCTTTGTCCACCAATTATTTTTGCTTCTAATACACAGTTACCCATTTGTGTGATGATCATTCTTGTGCCATTACATAAACCTTGTGAAGGAGAAAGATTTCGGAGTAAAATTGTAGGTGATTGTGGTTTCAAGTGTAGTTCTCCTGGTGGAAGACTTGGTGCATTAAGAGATCACAAATATTCAACAGAACGTGCTTGGCTGTCTTCACGATCTGTACCTGGCTTGTATATTTCTTCATTAGCACTAAAATAAGTTTTTGATCTTCAGTCATTTGGTTCAATATTTGATTATTAATATCTTGAACATCTGCATTATGGGGTGCAAGTATCATTCAATTAAGAAAATATTCGGTAGGTGGTGGAGGATTGCTTGAGATACCAGGGTAAACCAAGTCAATTAATGATTTTACATCATTAACTTTCATAAATTCTGGAACTGAAATATGTGCATTGTTGTCCACAAAGTTTTGTCCATACCCAACATCAAGTAGCCATTGAGCAAATTGATGTAGATCTGTTGTTGAATGCTCAAGTTGCATATTTTTGGTTAATGGTAAAATTGTTATATCATTCCAAAGATATGAGTGTTGCAATATTGCATTAATAATATCTGCCTGTAAGCCTCTTGGAATTACAGAAAGTATTTGAAGAAAGTCTCCACTAAATACAATGGTTATTCCTCCAAATGGTTATGTATTATTGTCTCAAATGTCACATGTAGTTCAGTCCAGAGCTTCAATTGCATATCAATGTTGAGCACCTACTTCATTCCAAATAATAATAGCAGTATCTAGAATGAGTTGAGCACATGTACTATTTTTTGAAATATTGCAAAATGATTCAGCAGTCAGATTCTTGACCAGAATGTTGAACATTGAATATGCTATACATCCACCTGGTAGAAGGAGGGCTGATAAACCAGAGGAAGAGACACATAAAACAATTTTTCCATTACTTTGTAAATTTGCACATAGAATCTTGTAGACAAAAGTTTTCCCTGTTCCACCTGGGCCATTTAAAAAAAATATTTTTCCTGAATGGTTTTGAATAGAATTAATGATTTCAGTGAAGGCATAATGTTGATCTTCATTTAGTAATGGGAACATCCTGAGATATTCAGAATGCAAACTATCATGATCATAATTTAACTGTTCTGCTATTAAGGCATTATCTTCTATTTGATTCTGTTGAGATAATATCTTATCTCGACATCTTATCTAATCATACAGTAAATTAGATCGAACTCTCTAGATCCCTCTAGAAGGTTCTGGAAGGACCAGAGTAGATAGTTATTCTTAGGTACTTCCATTATGCACAGCTCTATGCATAGCAGTATGTACAGCACTTATATTTATGGACATATCTTTCTCTACAGCAGTTATATTTAGAGTATCTGTAGAGTATATAAACCCCTATGTATCCTATGCTATAATACAAGGTTTTATTCCTTACCTGTGTTGCTTTAAGCCTCTACACAACTTCCTTAACAGGTGAGGAGTGCATTGCTAGCCACTGCCTCTGTGCAGACTGTGCTGCTCAACAGATTCCAGTTGATTTGATATTTTGGCATTGAAATAGTTCCCACACTTCAGAGAACACAGTGCCAGCACAAAATCTGCGAAATTTGCTGCCAAAAAATTATGTGAAATTAAATAATCCTTTGGCATGTGGTCTGAAGAAGTTACATGACATTGACACTTTACAATTGGCAGAAGATTACAACAAATTTTTTGAAATTGAAGACTATGCACTTTTGGGGAAATTAGGGGGGAATAACCCAACAACTTTGGAGGAAGCAATGGAGCATTATGATTAGTCAGAATGGAAAAAGACAATGGATGAGGAAATAAATCAATTAATTAAATTGGGTACTTTTGTCAAAGTCAGTCCATTTAAAGATTGCATCCCCATTTCTTGCCAATGGGTATTCAAACTTAAAGACCCTGATGACCCAGTACTTATGCATTACAAAATATGTATTATAGCCAAAGGTTTCTCACAAATTCCCAGCATAGATTTTGATGAAACATTTATACCAGTTATGTGAATGGAAACTCTTAGGCTTCTAATTGTCCTCACTTCCATTTTAGGACTTAATTCACACATTGTTGATATTGTCAGTGCTTATTTAAATATGAAACTCAAGAAAGAAATTTATATACAACAAATTCCAGGCTATAACAATGGCACAAATAATGTTTTATTACTCAAACAGGCACTTTATGGTCTAAAACAATCTGGCAGAGTTTGGAATGACAAAATAAAGTTTTCCTTGACCTTGGATCCATGCAGCTAATATCTGATCAATGCATCTATTTTCAGAGACAAAATCAAAGTCTTACAATAATTGCTGTGCATGTTGATGACATGGCCCTTTTTGGCAATGATGACATGCTTACCCAAATTAAAGCTAATCTTCAATGTCATTTCATAATAAAAGATTTGGGGAATCCCAAAAAGATTGTTGGCATTGAGATCACATATGACAAAAAGTATGGTCTCATTCTACTTACACAAAAACAATATATTCATAAAGTTTTGGAGAGGTTTGGAATGTTAGAGTCACACCCAGTTAAAGTCCCAATTGATCCCAGTGCCAAACTTACCAAAACTCCAGAGGGAAAAACATATGGCATCCCAGATTATTCTCAAGGGGTTGGTTTACTTATGTGGGCTGCAATTAATACATGTCTGGATATTGCATTTGCTACACAATATCTAAGTTAATTTATATCTAATCTGTCATCTATACATTGGAATATATTAAAACACATATTTTGTTATCTTAATGGCACATATGATCTTGGCATCTGTTATGATGTGTCACAACTTGTGACATCACATGAAATCAAGCTGGAGATCTATTTAGACTTTGACTGGGCTAGATACCCAGATAATCAAAGATCTATTTTGGGATATATTTCCATGCTTGCAGATGAACCTATTTCTTGGTACTTAGTAAAGATTTAAAGAATTGAATAGATTGACAGTTAATATATATTTGCTACAATAAAATATGCATCAACTGATTCAAAGACAATATCTTTGCTATTATAGTATCTAAGTGAAGCAAGAATGCCACTGGAAGTAGCTTCTGGTCCATTTGCATCATTGCAATAGATTTGTGCATCAAATATGAGGTTTCTATTGCTACTGCCACACTCAGTTAATAAGGCTGAAGAATCTGGATGATCATTTTCAAGAATAGCAAGAGTAGTTAAAGTTGCAGTACCTGAAGGAACATGGTGTAATATATTAGGTAGTAAATGGTAGGCAATACATAGATGGTGAACAAAAGTTTACAGAGTTTCTAATGAAATTACAGAAGGTGTAAATGACAATATTTTATTCTATACTACTATAATGTAGTAAGAATCAAGTTTCCAATAAAATTATAGAAGGTATATATGACAACATTGTAGTCTAGACTACTATAATGTAGTAAGAATTAATAAGTACATTGTGTTGTAATGTATATCATTTTGTTTGCCTAAAGCTTGGGGTGGGATTCCCACCTGGTTTTATAAAAGGAAGGTCTTTCTCCATAAGGCAGTTCCTCACAAAGAAAGGCAGCTCTGAGAGCCATCTCTTTTTATATTATAATAGATATATACATATTATATCTGAGAAAAACTGAGAACTACCAAGGTGTACTAAGAATTACTAGCATCCATTAAACCAGGCATATTGACAAGAAGGCATACAGATTCACCAGACCCTGTAAATTTCATACATCACTGGCTGTTATTACAATAGATATGTGATGGATATATATTGTAAGTTACAATAAGCTATAAGAATGTATTATCTACTGCTCTTACAGTTCAATTTCATGGGACCTTAGTTTGGAAATGAGTACAATCCCGATACTTCCTAATTCAGATATTTAACAAGATAGATCTGTGAATGGATCTTGCATATAATGCATACTCCTACTGTTACTATAACAACCATGAGAAAAATGAAATCATATATTAGCTTGACTTTGGCTCTCACCATTGTGCTCTCAAACACATTCATATAAATGCCATGCCAGACTAACTGTAATATGCAGAGGTTTATTCAATGTAAAAACATTGCATTCTAAAGCATGTTTCCTGTTATAAATCATATATAATAAATAGAAGGATATATTACTAGTCTAAATAAATATTTCTGTGTTTTCAGGCCCACTCTCATATGGTTTGAGTTTTGGTCTGATGAAAAAATAAAACCCTTATAAAGTTATGCAAATTGTGCATGTAGCTAGTAGTCTTTATACTACTTTACAGCTCTTTGGGTGATATATATATATATATATAAAGTTTATAGCTCTATTATACAGGTAAAACAGATAAATACTTGTATGTAGAAACCTAAAATTCATTAGAAACAATTGCAGACTGCAGTAATGTTTTTTTATCTGAGCAAATAAAAAATATATTTGTAGTCTGTAGGAATTTCACTGATTCTAAAGCTTCTGTATCAATGCCAGTAATTATATGAGGAGCATATACACTTCATAAATATTTCATAAAAGTACTCCCTGTAATATAAAAGAATGGGAAAAGTGTTTTTTAGCATAAAATATCCTAAGAAAACATATTCATTATAGAAAATATTTCTTTTAGATGATCAATTGAGATTCATAAATATATAAGAAAGGCAGCATCTTGCTTCATCTTGCAACATTGAAGAAGGCTTGAAGAAGGTGGGGCTTGGGCATGAGGCTCCTTCCTGTGCTATTGTAAATTACAATAGATATCCATTGCATATCTATTGTGGTTACAAGGATGTATATATTATGGTTAGCTGTAATTATAATGATATTATATAAAAATTCTACTGATGGCCTGATGGATTAGAAAAATTGACCTAGGGTTTTTTTTTTTTTTTGGACAAGTTGCTGATTCCCTCCCTCTAAATTCTTATGTAATTGATCATGTTTTGATTACATTACCTTAAATTACCATATATAGAATATATTTTTGCTTCCATATTTAATTTTCTTCTGGAATCTGACCTCAATCTCCTATATCCCAATACTCATCACCCTTACTCCTGACTCTTCAAGGATTACAAGCCCTGCTTTGATGGTTCAAGAATCAAGATCCATGCAGCAATAACAGGCATATAGCTACCAATATAAGTTATATTATCTACAAATTGTATTTAGAATCTAGTATATTTGTACAAGACTTTATCTAAAATTATTACCATGTAGCTTCAATTTTTCTCTAGGTATAAGTACATGTGTATATTCTGATAATGTACTTTTTTGCACCATAGATAAGCAAGACCAAGGACAGTGATAATTTGATAATAATCTGTTGCCAATTTGTTGAGTATATGAAGTCTACATACATATGAATTCATTGTATAATATATTCTCTTTGAGCTTGCTAGTCAATTGCTAGTGCAAGGATGCTCCAGCATTAGAATGCTGGATTCATAGCCAGCCAGTTGGTTCAGGCCAAAGGCCTGGAAAAAAGAGTTGGACATTATCTCAGAATTTGGTTAGAATAACCTCAAAGTAGCTCTCCTGGCCATCTAGGAGTGTATAAACATCATATCTATCAATTCTGTAGCTATATATAACAATATAGCATATAGAATGAGTGGACTACTGTATCAGGGCAATACTTAGACAAGGCCACCTAACAATAAACAGAAGACTGAGGGAGAGAATCAATGACTAGGAAAAGTGAAAATCCTGAG
>JASFCY010000208.1:4337-14768 GCA_036940585.1 Cyathus olla
GCTTTGAAGCTGCTTTGAAGCTCCACTCAAGAGCCAACCAAGGTAAGAGCCAACAAACATTATAAGTTAGAAAAGTAATGTATATGTATCGAAATCGTAATTGCATAAAACTCTTATAGCCTATGATCATAACCCACTACCTAGAAATAAAAGCCAGACGCAACCCGTCCAACTTCATAACCTGTCACCGCGAATATGGATGGAAGTTATGTTGTCCACGGTTTGACATACGAGCTGGTCCTGGGCCAGCATTTAAAGCTCTCCCAAAATTCCCATTTGACATCCCGACCATACCGCCTAACGCTGGCCTCATACCTATTGCCATATTGTTCATTCCATTTCCTCCAGCAGAGCCCATCATTCCAACACCAGCCATCCCACTTCCCATTGGTCCCATCCCTATTCGTCCGGAGCTAACGCCGAATCCTCCCATCGAATTCATATTTCCGAGCATGTTCATCGTATTTAGTCCGCCCATAGAGTTAAATCCATTCATCCCCGTTCCCATCATAGCAATTGGATTCATGTTCATCATAGGAATATTTCCCCCCATCAGGGGCATTTGACCCATTGTACGTTGAAACAACATAGACATTGGAGTCTGTTGCATTGATGTAAAAGGCAAGGTTGTTGGTCGCGATTCGCACTCATATCCATCTTGAGACTGGGTTGCAGCTGAACCTGTGCTGCGATTCTGATCGCGTTGGCTGCGTGGTTGCGCAACTTTAACTTCAATCTATGTAGATGTCTCATCAGAATCACGTGGAGTAGCGAGGGACTCCAGTTTACTGACCTCTTTATCATCCAATATCAAACCCAATTTACCGACAAACTGCTCTGAGTTACTAGAGTCTTCAAAGGTAACGAATCCAAATCCCTTCGATCTCCCTGTATCACGATCCACCATCACCGTCGCGTCGACCACCTTTCCATATACTGAGAAAAAATTGCGCATAGATTCCGATGTTGTTGTTGCAGATAGCCCACCAACAAAATACCGTGTATTACGAAGATGCTCTTCTCGTGGTATTGCACGTTTAGGATCAATCTAAACTTGTTCAGCCCCAATATTCTGGCATAACGATAGAGAATAAATGTACCGTTTTCCCATCCAAAACATGTTCTCTTCCTACCACGGCATCGATTGCTGATGGATCTTCGAAAGTCAGAAACGCGAATCCGCGAGATGTTCCCGATGGATCACGCATGATTGTACAAGCGTCGACCTTTGACTATAGTCAGTTTGTGGGGCGTAAGGACAGGAGCGTGATAACCTTTCCAAACTGTGAGAAGTAGTCCCTTAAGCCTTCTGCTCCGAGAACGCAAGAGATTTGTAAAAGCAAGTAAATTAGTGGTATGTAGGGGGATTAAGCGCCAGAATAATACCATCTGTAGTCTCCCAATTTAGGCCACCAATGAAAAGTTTCCTATCAAGGCGAAGGGGGTAGACGATATAAGAGTTAATGTAGGCATCATATATGTCGAGTAGTTGAGAGGTCCAAGCAATAGTAAAGATTAGCAAACGAAGTATTTCAAGGGAAGCATATTAAAACTAAAATAAAAGATAACGACGCAGTATAGTAGATGTGCAGCGAATTCAAGCGACGTAGGTACAAATATGCCACGCCTGCGCGTTCGCAGGTTCGTGAGGACACACACTTCACGCAGTCGAATACGACGAAGTGTATAGACAGATCCAAGAAACAAAGACTCACCCAGCATCATGCATCTCGGACGGTTTCTTTCCAAAAACACCGTCAGAACTGCTTAATACAGAAGAATTACCATGTGAGTTCATCAAACTTGGGTTTTGCGGCAAGGATAGGTCTTTTCGTTGCTGGCGTTCTTGAGTGGGTGTCTGCTGGTAAGTGGAGAACTGCTTTGCAATCTGAGCAGAGTAGGACATTGCATTTGAGGAAGGGGTGGTAGAAGGTTTAGGAGGCAAGGAGCTGGGTGTCTCAGAAGCAGGGGTACCAGTGGAACTTGTATGAGAGTTCGTTTGAATAGCAGTTGAAGTGACCGAGGGTGATTCAAGTCGAGAGCTTTGTTCATCGACATCATTCAGATTAAACTCTTGCTCGTCATCTCCATAGATATCTAGTAAACAGCCGTGTTAAACATATTGAGAGAGTGGAAAGTTCGGTAGTCAAAAACAGCCTTACCACCATAAAGATCTGAGTCATAGGTAGGTTTTGACATGATAGGCAATAACGAAAACGCAAAAGGATTAAAGAATAAAGTAGCTCTGCTCGTTACTTGAAAAACAAGTTTGACGACAATGACTGGTCCAAGTTGATAGACAGCTAGTTTCGATAATTCGTGTACGGAGTAACCAAGGGCTTGTAAGTAAAGAAGATAGGAAAACGCTTCTACACGAGCTTGTTGAATGGCGGAACTTATGGAAAGGTCAAGGTCGAGGCTGGGGTTCAATAAAGTGAGTTAGACAGACGGAATTCAATTTAGCCTCGTACGCAACGTCACGATGTCACACGACTACTTACTATACTTACCCTATATGGTATGTACTCGAGTCTCTATCACGTAAATATTCAAACATATCACAAAGGTCACTTACATGTTACAGTAAGTTAAGCTACTAAGTTAGGCTTGAGTGAGCACTTGCCAGAGCCTTGAAGCTGAAGCTTGTAGCTGTAAAAGCTTTCAAGGTTGGCTCAATGGTATACCGCACACATCAAGAATATAGAGTACAGCACTAAGTATAGACATGTATCCAAGTACATTAATGTACACCATTAACTAACGCATGCCCCTCCCGAATTCGCTGTTGTGTTCGTTCGGCGGCTGCATCATATACGTAGTGAACCGGAGGCGGATGCCACCGACCTTCGACGCTGCTCTCCTGGTCTGAATCATTAAGATCGTCAGACGAACGGTGATTCTTGTTATCATAATAGATATCGTTGGGATCAAACACTGTATCAGTTGTATGATTTCAGTCTATATAATAAGATAACCCTGTAACTGACTAAAACTAACCTTCTGATTCGTCAAGTTCTGCAGCTTTTTGTTTACCCAGTGCTTTGGCACTAGGTTGAGCGGGCACTTCATAATCTTCATAGTCGGTAAATGACGGATCATCATAAACTTGAGATATGCGGCTTTGAAGATCCAGACGTTGCACACCACCATTGGTAAGTGAGTATCCATTATTTGCAATAGCTGGAGAATCTATAATTGGTGTTCCTGGAGAGGGTGTTCTTGTGTGAAGTGATATCTGTGCAGGCGAGCGCGGTCCATGAGGCGCGGAAGGAGGAGGCGCAAGAGATTGTGAGTATAAGTTGAGCTCGGAGGTAGAATGCTGCGACGCATGCCGAGGTAAGGGCTGAGCAAAAACTGATGCAGGAGGCGAATCTGATGCTGGAGATGGGCTCCTCGATGAAGACCCCCCAGCGTAGCCTGCAGAATTCGCAGATAACCCATTCCTCTGCTCTTCAAGATATTGTATATGCTGGTGTGCAAAGACAAGCTTTACGTCAAAAAGCGAAACGACCACGACATTGATAACATACTCGAGAATCCATCCTAATCTCCTTGCGACTTCGGTCTTCCGCTTTGCGCTCCATGGCTACCCTTTCTAGGTCTTCGTACTGGTTTAAAGCAGAGATTAAATCTTCATTGGCAGCTAAAAGTGCATCCAATAATTTCTCTTCATCCGTTTGCTCAACTAAAATGGAGTCACTAAATTTGACAGCTTCACCCAAGAACGAAAACCCCACTTTGTCCTTCCGCTTTAATTTGGCGTGATCTTTCCGCATTAGCTGAAGCCCATGATATTTGAGCATATATTAGTTCTTGAGAAGATCGACACTTCGCATAGAATTCCTTTGATTGATATTCCATGAGGATATTGCTTTATAATTATATGTAAATCAGACCCACCTTGATAATATCCTGTTTTCTCAAATCCTCTGGCTTGGCCAAGGCAAGAGCTTCGGACAATAGAGATGCATTGCCCTGGCCAATAGTACATTCTTGGAAAAGGCGACGCATATCCTCCTCAGGAGGTATGATCCGATTTCGAGTAGGTGACTTGCGTTTCCGAGGTGGATTCTAAATGACCTACGTAAGGACCATTCCACAGAGTGTAAATAAGTCCCTACCTGAGGCGGAGTAGGTTGTATGTCCTTAGGAAGAGGAGAAGGCTGCTGAAAGGCAACGACGGGAACGTCATAATGCGGAAGTGGAAGTTGACTCGATACAGGTGGGTTGAACATTGCATCATCATTATCGATTGGCATACCCTACAGAGGTATCAGGATGAGAACCTTTATCCTCGTAGAAATAAACGTTACCTCATCGGGTTTGTCAAGGGGTTTCACACGTCGCCATAAACCGCGAAATCCATCTCTTTCAGCTTTCCCGTCTTTCTCTGAAAGTTAGTGATGAACAGTTGTAGCGTCGAAAAAAATAAACTAAATAAAAATAAAAAGAGCTACTCACTTGTTCCGCTGGCATAAGCAGCAGCAGCCACGACGTCCAGTAATCGCTCTCGGACTACAGGAGACGTCCTAGAAGAAGTTAACAGATCCTCGAGAACGTCCAGAAACTTGCGAGACGTCGACTGGGCAATAAATAGTTCTGAAGAGTTCCGCAACATAATAGCCCAGAGCTGTTTAATAGTTGTGAATGGGTGTTTGAGAAATAAATAATGTACGAACCCGAGCAGCGGACAGTTGAGCCGAAGGCTCTCCAAATCTAACAGTAAATTATTAACATCTCGTAGCCCCATAGACGATTAATTGTAACGAACTTGAACTCCCGTCGAAGGGCACGAACAGCCTCCTTGGCGTTGTTCTCATTTGCGGAGGCTCGTTCACAAACCTCAAGAACAAGAGCCCAATCTTCAGAAGCAGTTGCTGTCAGGTAACCTATAGAAATATGAGAAGATGACTGTAGAACAACTATTTGTGACGTACCAATCATCCTTGTCAACTCGGCCTGGTTTTCATCATCTCTGCTGCGGTGTTCTCTGCCCCTCTCCTTTTCGCGACCAACAGTTCTCTCCTTCTCCCTCTCTCGTTCCCTCTCCCTTTCTTTCTCCTTTTCTCGATCCTTGTCCTTATCTCTGTTCCAAAATCCTTTCTTCTCTTTTTTTTCCTTTTCGCCATTCTCACGAGCGCGATGATTGTACCCATTCTCTGAAGGGGTATACCTCTCTCCAGAATGAGAACGATTATGATGCATCATTGGGACATGAGAACGCGTTGAGTCCAAAGCACTCAAAATACCCAAAGCGACAGGCGCAGTAGGCTGGGAACGTTTGCGTGTTGTGTCACGTTCACGATCAAGTACCGTAGAAGAAGTATTCGAGATGGCACTGCTATAAGGCGAGGCTGCGCGAGGTGGTAAAGGACCTTGTGGACCGACCGGACTTGGCAAAGGAGGCGAGGCGCCCGGGGGTAAAGAAACAAGGGACGATGTGCGAGTCGGAGCCACAACCGATGGTGGTTGAGGAAGGATGGGTAACTGTTCAGGATGTGCTTGGACAACCTCCCAACTTCGATCGTCTTCTGAAGACTTTAGGACTCGAGAATCACGAGAAGGTGCGAGATGTGATTGAGTTTGAGGACGTGGCTGTGGGCTTGGATGGCTACCGAACGTTGCGTGCATCTGATGAATGGGGGTTGAGAACTGTGAGTCCTACGAATTCCATGGATGAGGCTGACATCGCAAGACTTGAAGCTCGAACATACCTCCTGCAACTGGTCCTTGGATGAGGCTGCAGGCTTGCCGGCCTTCGGTTTGCTATGGCCACCAAAGAGCTTCTTCATATTCTATAATACAGCTAGGGAGAGAGGGATTGATACGAAGATGCGCGTATTATTGATGAAGAGTGGCTATAGACCTAGAGGTAGCAAAAGAAGATCGCTGTGATCCTGTAGCTGCGATTTTTCTTGGGCAGAGAGTGCAGCAGGCACCAGCGTATGTACGAGACAGCAATGGTACCAGATTGATAGGAACGATTAGGTATAAAGCTGTTGAGAATATACACGTCAGACACGCAGAAAGGTATTGAAGTATGCCTAGAAGAAAAAAGAGGAATAAGTGCTGAAGATACCCAAAGGATAGCTGAATAGTAGAGTCAAGCGTTGAAATCGGGCTGAAGTGACACTTGATTGATACAGCTGACAGGCTCATATCCTCGGCGCCAGTGATTACTGCGAGGATGCAAGGCTGTGTTGGTACTGTTACGCCTTGTTACGCCCTCCTCGGCGTCTATCCACGTGAAGCAACTTCAACAGGTCACCTCAACTCTCCGCTCTACAATGTAAATTCCCGTAAATTCTCGGCGATAGTTTATTACATTGTTCACATTCATTGCGCAACATAAATAAAGTCAGCAGCCAGTTCGAACTACACGGTTTGTGCAAGTTGAATCTTACACCTGAAACAGATTCGCCAATATCCTCTCTCAACTCAAACTGCCATTGCACCATCAAATTTCTCTGATTGGTCTTGAGCTTCCGTTCAGTTGACTACATCGGCCAGTGCTGCCGGCTACAGCAGAGTAAGTATTTTATGGCAATGGCCATTGACGATGGAAGGCGGACATTGAAGCAGAATCATCATGAGTAACATCCACTAACATTATATCGAACAGTCGATACGAAATGTCCAGCCTCAGGCTACCTTACTCACTGAAGGAATGAGATAACATAGTTCATAATCATACGGCAAGTAATTTCGAATTCCCCATGTCGACTACTTATTTTTTATCTGAGTAACCTCCCAGCACTGGAATTCGCCCAGTCGCCGTTTGCTCACCAAAAATAACTCCAACAGCGACTTCAAGGGCAGGGGCTGTGAATTCAAATGTTGCTACATATGCCGTCCCAGAGAGATCAAGTTTTTTCTGGTCTCCTTCACCAACCAACAAGTCATAAGGTCCGCAACTGGCTACGATGACTATAGGGATTGTCTCTTTGTAACCTCTTTTCCGCAAAATATCAAGCAAATCGGCAAGATATTGTTTTTGCCATATTGCATGATTCGCATTCCTCGTAACAAAGATGACTGCATCTGTTTCCGCAAGTTCTCCAGGTTTGTCGTTTTCAGCATACACAATATGCTTATACTGTGACCTCCGTCCAAGAGATCGGCTAAGCGAAAGATAAGACGCTCCAGCTGTGTTCCGAATCGTGCCATCTGCATTTTTTAGCAGGATATCTTCATCAGCATCCACAGCTCTGTTGATACTTTCCATTCGAGGAGTTAATAACAATATTCCCGAAGAAGATTTTGGTAGTTGCTTCAATGGAAGTACATTATTGTTATTCCAAACTACAGCCGTTGTTTTGCTGTATACGTCCTTGGCGAATTTCAAGTTTGTTTCTTTAATAATTTTCCAGGCATTGTCAAATTCATCATTGTTATAAAACTTCGCCATATCCTGCCAGCTACCCGAGTACGCATCCTTGAGCGCTTCTATTCGTTTGCCACTTTCCTTTAAATCTGCCCACAGAAGGCGTTTTGCTTCTACAGCCTCATAAACCTTCTCGACCGCCAGCTTCTGTTGCTCGAATGTGTGGCAGGCCATGACAATGTCTATGCCAGCTTCCAATGCTCTAACCGCCCCCTCGGGTATTCCATAACCACCTTGTGCAAGATTGGCTATAGCATCCATCTCTAGGCAGTCTGTTACTACCACACGCTGATAATTCAGTTTTCCTCTGAGAACGCCAGTGATTATAGCTTTGGACAATGAGCTGGGTATGCTGGAGCCATTAATGAGAGGAAGCGCCATATGACCTGCCATAATAGTAGCCACATCTACCTGGATTAATTCTTTGAAAGGCATTAGCTCAGTGTTTAAGATCTCCTCCTCAGACTTCTTGATGACGGGGAGGGCAAGGTGAGAATCCACGTGAGTATCTCCGTGACCTGGAAAATGTTTTGCAGATGGTGCAACTCCGGATAACGTGAGGCCCTTGGCCACGGCAATAACAAAGCGGCCTACAGCATCAGGATCTAAGAAAGAAGATAAATTGTTGTGTTTATATGCCACTATCATCGATATTTACCATCACCAAACGATCTTACACCTAAAAAAACAAACGCTCTATTTTAAAAAATCTGGTTTTCAATGACGCACTAGGTTGCTTACCGATTACTGGATTCCTCGGATCAGAATTAATGTCAGCGACTGGGCTAAATACCCAGCTGATCCCTACAAGCTTTAGCTCTTTCGCTGAAGCAGCGGACACGTCGCAGGCAATATCTGGAGAGTCTGTGGCAGCAAGGGCCATCGCACCTGGGCTAAAATGATAAAATATTTATCGTGAACTTCTAAACCATATTAAATATGAAATGTTTTTACAACTGTGTTCCTGCAGAGGGCGACGAGAATGCTGAGACGAGCCCTGAAAATACAAAGGTGCAAAAGTTGAATTTCAACGACTGAAGAAGCCTGAGGGCTAGAAAGACTTTTACCGTTCTCCTGATCGATCCCAATGAGAAGTGGTTTTTCGTGTCCAGCGTCTTTCGCAATTTTCTGAAGATTTTCCACCAAATCTCGAACTTGCTTTGCATCTATACATGCATGTATTTGTTACAGAGAAAATAAATATTTACATTGGCGAGACGTACCTCGCACATTTCGCTTCATTAAAATGATGTTCCCAACATGATAATCTGTTATTAATGTCCTCACTTCACTGGAGGCCTCGTGCCCATGAAAACCGAAAACAAAATGCTATGGTAAGGTGGCTGTAAAGGACAGGACTACTGACAAAACACACGAACAGCTTACCTGGCCTATTTCCCGTTTCGTATCACTAGACAGAGATGCCATTTTGTTCAATAATTTTGGTCAAGGATGAGATATACGGTTGCTGAGATGAACTGATAGTAGATACTGATTAAGATTGCTGAATCGCTGAATCGCCATCATAATTATAACGGTGTAATTGTCCTGCTGATCGTCGAAGCTTGGTCGAAGCCGTACGAGAAGGTAACCAAGAACTAAAAATAAAACTACCGTAGTACAAATACACGACATCAATGGACATTGGTCGGAAATTTGGACATCTTATTACTCAGGTTCCTAAAAATATTATTATTATTTTAGCACTCAAGTGCTCACCGGAACCTCTGGCGCTCTTACACGAATTCATGGCCGAACCACGAGCAAAAAGAACACGCTATAACCATATGGCACTCCCAGATGGGTTTAAAAACATCGGTTCGAAGCCCAAGTCACAGCAGAAAATAACCATTCCAAAGTTTACTTCTGCATTTGATACGAAATGCTCCTCTTCTTCAAAGCAGCACGGCCAGCCGACCACACCACCCGAGGATATCGACCTAGGAACGCGCGCACCGATGTTACCACTGAAGGATCGAGAGTTTGCAGCGGGTGATTATGCGCATGACCGCGTTCGTCTGAAGGATTTGCAGCAGTTTCGAACGAAGATTATCCCTGAGAGCTTGTCGTCTACAAATTTGCCTTCTACGAAAACCACTAGTTCTGCTCCCGCACTTACTGCTTCCCTCAAAGCTCTACCTATCCCTCCTATATGTCATACAAAATCCGGGATGACGAAGCCGCTTCGACCTTTTTTACCCCCCCTTTCTCCCCCCAATTATTCACCTACGAATACGCCTAAGGATATGAGGACCATATCCAAGACACATATCGCCCTTGCAACAGATCTATCAACGGAGAATGGCGCGGCGGAGATCGCATCTATCTTCTTACAAGATCAACATTCCGAAGTCATCTCTTCTGTCTCTGATGCTAAAGGTGTAGATATGAGAAGCAATTTAACGTTGAGTCCTGAGAAGGTTGGGAAAAACAAAGGATCTGTATTCACTAGGTGGGTGCCATTGTAGATATTATCGTGGCATTCTCTGATAGTCCATGAAGAAAAGGATTAGCTGCGCAGGCTTGTAGTATTTTCACTGAATCTCGCATGGCCATGTCTCTCTGGCGAAAAGAAATAGAACTTCATTCCAACCGGCAACTAACAGCAGACTTGACCATGTTAATAGTCAAGATATTATATACACCACCGGTCAGACATCCACAAGTGAAAACAAAATTGACTAATATTTTCACGCTATGTACTCGCATCCCTGAAAACTCGTCGAAGGGGCTTCACCACGTTTTATTCTATTTCCCATCTGTGGAATCAAATGGATTATTTTATGATGCTACGCAGTTTGCGGAAGGAAGCGTGGTTCATATATGGTCACCTTGGCAGGAGCTATTGTTGCAGGAAGGCGGATCACAGCTAACTGGCCTTGATCACACCCTACCTACGAGCCTTCCAGTACGGGTGAGCGGCAGTTTAACACCACCGGATCTGGCCCATCTTCCTTTGAGCAACACGGTATTGTTTTCCTCACGATTCGTTCTTTCATCGTCAGTGTAAAGATGGTATGCAACCTGTGCTGTAATATAATTTGTAC
>JASFCY010000209.1:0-14640 GCA_036940585.1 Cyathus olla
GGAGTAGAGAACGTGCTGTTGGGTCGAAACCCTTGAGGATGAAGGAGTCTCGGAAGTTGCTGGGTCGCGCCATAACGTGCTTGTACGCGTAAGAGATGAATGCCGGGAATTGGCGGCATGGTGGCCGCTTGAGGACGTGGGTAGGAAGAGGAAGAGGAAGGGAGGATACGGAACAAGGCTCGAGCTCGCTGTTTGGCACATCGACCTCGACCCTTGACGACGTTAAAACTTTGATGCTGTTGGTCAATAAGTGCAAACAATCAATTAATCACAAGCATGCGCTTCAATCATTTCTTTCGTGGCTCGAATGAGCACACGATCGACCATAGCGACTGGATTTCAATGCATACTCAATCAATTTACACTACACCACACTTTTATTGCACATATCGATATACCTACACAATACGCTACCCTATTACCTGACTACTCCTGCAGACAGGCCCTACAAGCCCGTGCGTCTTAGTACTAGTTTACTTGTGGCACGTTAATCCATAGAATATGAAAATAAATAAATAAAAAATCATTTCTTTCAGCTTTCTTTTTATCTTTCTCAACCAAACTTCCTCAACCACTTCCATACAATCCTACCATAGTACATATTGTGTGCAGTATAAGAATGAGTGAATAAAAAGGTAATATATTTCAGAGATTTCTCTCTGCTTTTATATCTACAGGTATAGTATCTAGAATTAACTACAATGTACTTAGAAATATGTAACTAGAATATTCTACAATATTTGAGTAGGTACAATAATATTCCAGTAAGCACTACAATGTCCAAGACTTATCTACAACACTTCCCTGTCTTGGGCATTACACCAATTCCATAAGTTAATTCTTGATGTAACAGGTGTGTGAGACCTTTAGTGAATAAATCAGCTAAGTTCTCACATGATGGAATATACTTGAGTGTGAGAGTTCCTTGCTTGACATGGTCCTGTAAGAAATGTAATGTGATGTCAACATGTTTCATGCTTGCATGAAATTCTGGGTGATGTGCAATAGCAATAGCAGCTTGGTTATCTGAGAAGATAACAGAGGGTGTGGGCTGGTCTAGTCCTAATTCAGAAAATAGAGACTGGTACCACAACACTTGTTTAGATGTGTGAACAGTTGCCATATATTCAGCCTCTACAGTGGATAATTGTCAGGGCAACACTTAGACAAGGCCACCTAACAATAAATAGAAGACTGAGGAAGAGAATCAATGACTAGGAAAAGTGGAAATTCTGAGAGATTGAAGCTGAGAAATGTCTACTGTACAGGAGGGTTTATATACTTCTAAGTATCTACTATCTGACTACTACTGAAGGAATAGTATGGAAGGTAAAGGAATAGTGCTGACTAAGAATGAAGTCATAAAGAATAGTATGGAATATGAAAGAACAATGATGACTAAGAATGAAGTTATATGGAATATAATAGAAAGAACTAGAATAGTAGTAGCTACTGGGGAAAAGTAATGACTAAGCATGGAACTAATGCCAAACAATCACTAAGACTGTTGCCAAACAAATAATAACTAAGGCTATTGCCAAATAACAATCAAGGTTGATGCCAAACAAGTGAAAATAGCCTATCTGGAAGTGATTCCTGACAATAATGCAATCATTGATTGCTTCTTTGCATTCCAGGCAATGGTGCCTTCTCCAAGTAAGAAAATATAGCTGCTGATTGACTTGTAATGGGAATTTGAAGCCCAATTGGCATCCAAATAAGTTGTTAATTCATTTGTCCAATTAATTCCTGTGCTACCATAGGTTAATTTATATTTGCAAGTTCCTTTAAGATATTGGAATACTCATTTAATAGCAGTCCAATGTACAGCTTGAGGATTTTTGGTGTACTGTGCCAATTTGTGCACAGCAAAAGCAATTTCAGGGCAAGTACCTAGAGTGATATAATTAAGTACTCCAATCATTTTGGCATACCCATTTGAAATAAATTCCTTTGATTCTGTCTCCCCCTCTTCCTTGCATGTAACATTTTCCAAGTCCAAATTAACATTTGGATCAAGTGGTGTTTGGACTGGATTTGCATTTTTGAGACCATATTTATTGAGGAGGGAATCAATGTAATGAGTTTGTGAAAAAGAAATTGATTTATTGGTACAGTCTTGTGAGATTTTTATATCCAGTAGAATATTGGGCCCACCAAAGACCTTTGTATTGAATTTCACACTAAGTTCATCCTCAATTTGCTTGCACTCAGACTTATTGGAGGTAAAGCAAATGATGTCATCAACCCAAACTAGGATGTATGTGATTGTGTTGCTGTTGATGTGCTTGAAGCAAGAATAGTTGCTTTTTGTTCTTACAAATTCTAGCTCCTCCATTTCTTCACAAAATTTCTTGTTCCATCTATTATCTGCTTGCTTGAGTCCATACAGAAATTTCTTCAACTTGAAAACTCAGCCCATTCCATTGTCAAAATCAGTGGGCTGTATCATATAGAGTTCTTCCTCTATCTCTCCATTCAGATAAGCTGACTTTATATCCATCTGCATCATTTCCCAGTTGTTGATAGCAGCCATAGCTAATAGGGCTCATAATGTTTCGAATCACATAACAGGTATGAAAGTTCCCATTTCATTGTAGTCAGTTCCTGGCTTCTGGCTGAAACCCTGTGCAACAAGTCTAGCTTTGTATTTTGGAGGTTTTGTGAAACCATCATGTTTCTTCATGAACACCCATCAGTTTCCTATAGCCTTTCATCCTTCAGGTAAGTTTACCAGCTCCCATGTGCCCATTTGCTCTAGCTGATCCAATTCTGTCTTTACAGCTGCTTTCCACTCTTTGCTCAGTGAACCTTCCATGGCTTTCTCAACATTTTTGGGAAGTTCTTCATCACTCAGGCTTTCATTTAGTATCCCTGTCTGGATTCCCACAAGTACCCTTTGAAATAACATATCCAGAGCATCAATAGCAAGGTCAGTTTAATGTTTTGGGGATCCTTTAGCTGATAATGATGTTGTAGGCCTAGTTATGTCAGGATGTTCCTCCTGAGGCATATATTGATATGAAGGCCTCCTTGCATCTGGATTGTTGAGTTTCTTATAGTCTATATCCTTTGAAGGTTGCAGCTATCTCATTTCTGGCTCCTGAAATGATAAAATAGGTATATTTTTATTCTTTTCTATGTCTGATTCACTTTCTGGCAGGTTCTGTGCATTTTGCAAGCTGGAATTGTTTCCTGGCTCCCCCTCAGCTCCAAAACCCAGCACTGTTATTATATTATCAAGTTCTTTGGGCTCAACATTTTTATTGAAGACTACATTTCATGATACTTTAATTTGACATGTTTTTGGATCATAATAGCACACAGCCTTTGCTTCTTTATCAAAGCCAACAAATATCATCCTTTTTAACTTTGGCAAAAATTTGGAGTGATTTTCTGACTCATCAAGTACCCAAACATTGCATCTGAACTCCCTGAAGTGCAAGACATTTGGTTTACAGCCTAACCATGCTTCAAGAGGTGTTTTTCTATTTAGAGTATGAGTAAGGGCTTGATTTCAAAGATATGCAGTGTGCATAACAGCCTGGTCCCATGGGAAAGGTGGTAAATTTTTCTGGATTAACATAGCACATGCCAGCTCAAGTAGGGTGCAATTGAATTGTTCTGCAATGCCATTTCATGAAGGTGAGTATGGAGCTGTTATCTCCACAGTTATTCCTTTATTTGCAGTGAATTTCTTTAATTTATTATTCACCAGCTCCTTTCCATTGTTGAAACAAAGATAGCACAGATATTTTCTGAACTTGCACTTCACTACAGCACAATATTCCTTTATGTACTTGAAGGCTTTATCTTTTGTCTTCAAAAATAGCACAGTGGTGAGTCTTGTGCAGTTATCTGTAAAGGATATATAATATTTTGCTTTTTCTATGCTCTGTACAGATGCTGGTCCCCAAATGCCACTCATAATGTGTTTACCTGCTGTTTTGGATCGATTTTTGGCCTCTTTAGGGAATGGACAGTGTGCTTGCTTTACTTGAATGCAAGCTTCGCAACTTCTTGAAGGGATTGTTGTTTCATCTATGGTAAGTCCATCAACAAGTCCTTTCTTCTTTAATTTTTCAAGTGCAGAAACTGACAGGTAATCATAGCATCTATGTTATTGATCCCATGAGAGCTTTCTTGATGAAGCAATATGTGTCTGTTACTGTCCAGGTAATTCCACTTGTGTATCAAGTAAGTATAGCATATTAATTATATGACCCATTTCAGTGATCTGACCATATTTATTCTTTAGATAGCACTTTCCATTCTTTGAAGTAACCTTACCACCTGCAGCATCAAATTGTAACTGTGATAACAGACAATTCTTTGCCTCTGGTATGTGTAGCACATTTCACAGTTGATATCAGACTAATTTTCGTTCAACTGTGAAATTTAGGTATACTGTTCTGATGCCATGAACCTTGGCTGGTTCTTTACTAATGCCCTCTACAGTTGAATTTATTGGTCTATAATCAATGAATGCATGCTGCAAATATGTGATGTCATGGCAGAATCAAGTAGCCAGTCAAATTTCAAAAATTCCTGGGTGTCCTGTGTATAGTAGGCAGCATTTTGTAATGACATATTAACCATATCTTGTATCTGGTTAGTCTGATTTTGGTTTTCTCTCCTTCTAGGACCTTGTTCCTCTTTGCCACCTCCTTTGGCCCAGCAATCTTTGGACATATAACCTTTCTTGTGACAATTATAGCATTCCTTGTATTTGTTCCTGTTATCCTTATTGTAAGTCTTTCCCTTGGCATGTAATGTTACTCCTGTAGTGGAGGACTTCTCTGTCTTCTCATTTCAATGCCTGTATTCTTCCAGTAGAATAGCAACAAACTCATGAGATATAACTGTTGATTTGTTACCACTGGAATCCAAATATGATGAAGTGTAATTATCCCAGCTCTCAGGTAATGACATAATGAGTACCATAAGGAAATCCTCATCTGAGACCTTATTGTCCATGAGAGCAAGTTGCTTCTGCAAATTTTGGAGCCTCAAGATATATTCAACCATATCAAATCCTTCTTCTGCCTGTGCACAGTATAGTGCACATTGCATCATGAGTATACCAAGTTGACCCTTAGATTCCTTAACCTGTGTCAACTATTTCCACATTTGGCTTGCCATATTGGCACCACTGATGTGGATCATTTTGGTATCTCCTATTGCCAATTCAATGTGAATTCATGCCTTTGCATCCTTTTTTTCCCACTCCTTTATTGTCTTTGTCTCTGTTTCAGTAGGGTTCTTCTCATCCTGAGGCTTTGGAGGAGTAGCTTTTTCCTCAATATAATCCTCCGGGTCCAAATCCTGAAGCACAGCAAGTATCTGTTACTTCCAGGGCATTCAGTTGTTGCTCTTCAACAACTCCATTTGGTAAGACCCTGATTCTTTGGTAGACATTGTTGTGAGATAAAAATAGTAAGTGGCATGGAATTGGTGAGAGATAAATTAGGTGAGTTGTTGTCTGTTGTCATGGATTCTTTAATTCGTTATAACCATCCAGGGCCCATAATCTATTCTGCACAGTGTAAGAATGAGTAAATAAAAAGGTAATATATTTCAGAGATTTCTCTCTGCTTTTATATCTACAGGTATAGTATTTAGAAGTACACCTCAGACAAGGCAGGATTGGATCCAGGAACCAATGGTACAAACATATTTACTTAATTTTCAGAATTTTGAATAAGATGTATTCTCAGGATAGATTTATAATCATTTTCTCAATATGTCTCCAAATCAGGTTGCAGTTCAGATTAGTAATTAAAATTCAAAATTTGCTGAGTGAACATATCCTTCAGAAAATTATCTGATTGATCAATTCAGGATTGGCTTGCAGGACATATTAATATTGTGTCAAGCATCACATTTACAATAGGTTCTTGAATCAAATATTAGCTCCTATTTTAAATCTCACACATAATTGGAACTCAAAACCTATTGTATTCTATATTCTAATTGCTACCAAGATATGTTTGTACCATCTGGTCACAGATCTGATTTTGTCCTGTCTGAGGTGTAACTACAATGTACTTAGAAATATATAACTAGAATATTCTACAATATTTAAGTAGGTACAATAATATTCCAGTAAGCACTACAATGTCCAAGGCTTATCTACAACAGTACACACTCAGCTTCTCCTTGAACTAAAGAAAGCTAGTGGTAAAATCTATATTCTTAAGAACTAAGGCAACTTCTATCATTTACTATATACTGGGTGCTATAATGATTACTGCTCAGTTATTCAATGATTGCTATTACAGCACAATCTTACTCTCCAAGCCTCAAGGGAATTACTCAGTTATAGCAAGTAAAGAACTATGATCCTGCCCATAACCTGCCAGTGCTATGTTAGTGTTATGGTGTTACTCTTGGTGCATCACCATTAGGTCATTTTCTATCTACATACTTTCATGCTTTATCAGTCTTAGCTCCCTTATTCTCTGACATTTTCCTGGTAATGAATTTTTCTTCTACTAATCAAAGGAAAGAGAATTTCAGTTTGATCACAATATATATGAACCTGAAAGATCAAATTTATCACATTACCATATGATGCTAAGTATATATACTACTTATACTACTTAATAATATTTAGTGCCTGTTCAATAACTGTGAGTTCTACCCAAAGTTAAGAATAGACCAGGTGAATTAAAATTTGTGTATACTTACTATCAACTTGAAATACTCACGATTAATAATGTGGTTAAAATAAAGCATGGTTTGCATAACTTTGTATCTTGGTCAGACTTGGGAGCAGATGTCAGGGCCAATAGTAGCTTACAGTTAAGTATCAATGAATCAGTAGGAGCCTGTAAGCAACCTGAGAGCATAGGGTAGTGGGCTGTACTACTTGTCAGCCATATGGTTTATAATAAAGAATCATACTCAAATCAGACCATGGAGTTCACTTGGAGTTTACTGTCCAAGGTAATCTTGGAAGGAGATAGTGTTGCTGCAAGGTGAGTTGCCTCTGAGGTTAAGATAGCTGAAGGTATCCCATAAGGCAATTATGGCACCTTGAGATATCTTGGTTACATTGGGATTAAGCCAGACTTGAGGTGGTGAGCCAAATACTAGCAATTATCCAAGATGCCATTTTTCCACCATGTCCACCACTAATCAGATTAAAGCATCAAAGTATCATCTTAAAGCTAAGTTGAAGCTTGTTAGTTTTGAGTTTTGATATATAACACATCTTTCTCCTCCTCACTGTGTAAACTATGTGCAATATATTCTTCTAGAAGTTCATTTTTTCTCTGTCTTTATATTTAGGAGCTTGGTTTTCACTACTGTTGTAATATACTGTATTTCATATTGGTTTTATATTGGTTGAACTATATAGTCCATCTTTAGATATTTATTATAAGAATGATATAGAATACCTTTTACACAATTCTTTGTACTGATAATGGGGATGTTCAATCCTCAGTAATGCCACAGTGATGTGACACTGTGATGGTCTCTAAAAGTATAGAAAACCTAGATAAATAACTAGGTAACCATAAGTACAAGATATTAAATAGTACAGAATATACAAGAGACTTATCTCAGTATTGTTCTGACAATGGCTGAGGTATACAAGTAAAACTACAGTGTATATATACTACGCAATGAACCCAATTGGTTTGGGCTACAAGTACACTATAAAAGATAAGAGATAGCATAATTGCTGTGAAATGCAGCAGTACAACAGAGTAAGTACAAAATAGTTAGTACATTATAAGATATGGAATATATGAAATATGTGTCTACAATAGCTACAAGAAATTGTGGATGAAAACCCACAGAGATGGTGGCAGCTTGAGCAGTGATACTAGAATGAAATTATAAGATGCACATTGGTGCATACTTGTGTAATTCAATAAAAAGTTGAAGCCAACTATGAATTTTGATCTTTAGCTTTCCACAACACATCTTTTGGTGAAAGAATATATGTAGCACATTATTATATATGTATTAAACACACATGTAAGTAATATAAATAAATTTTCCAAAAAATAACCTCAGGATATTAAATATTAACAAAATCAATGCTATTTTGGCAGGGGAAACTCATTTTGAATAGAAGTCAAGAACAACTAAACAGATTTACTTGTTTTATAGAGAAATATTATACTAAAAAATAATCCCCACAATACTCCGTGGTTAGAATTTTTATTTTTGATCCATAAGGCAAAAATCAGCCTCAAAAATCGCAGGTTTTCTATATTAAGAGCAACAAATAAAAAAAGTAGCACTGAAGCATTATTCTCCCTGTTGAGTAGTTCAAAGTTGATCTATAAACCATGCTGATCCATAAAGCTGTTCTTGACTTCTATTTAAAATGAGTTTTCCATACCAAATTAGCAGTAATTTTGGAGGTATTTATTATTTCTAGTGTTAAGATGGCCTTTTTCTCTATTATTTCTATGATACATATGCTATGGAACATATCTCTAACTGTTACAGTCAATGTATTTCTCAGAACTTTATTCTAAATCTGTTTCTGGTACAAGTAGACTGAGGGGCAGCCAATTGTATATAAATGTAAACAAACAAGGCCTTCACACATCAAATTTGTAGTGAGCAGAGGAAATTCCACATATATCTTGCTATCAATGTATTTTATTAAAAAAATAAGTATGTAAAAATAGTCTACTGGATGTAAGCCACTCAAAAATGTATAATGCAAAGCTAAATGTCACATAAATAAAGTAAAAATGGCTGACTTCAACTTTTGTAACTGTAATACAGTGCAACATGATATATTGGGACTGCATAACATATAGGAATTGAACATTCCCACTGATAAACTAATGCTCTCAAAGTATGCACATACTGAGATACTGAACCTTTTATTGACCAATATACAGCTTACAGCTACATTCAAAATGATAGAGAATCCTCTCTGAGAAATCTTTTTGGCATTTGTTTGCTTTTGAAGCAATTTTGGAGCATTTTGGAGCTCAGCTCTTTGCAAATAGAGACTGGCACAATTTGCTACTAAACATTTTAGACTAGTATGTTGCAGGTATGCCTAGTACTGCAGATCTGAGTAAGTAGATTGCTGTGGGCTACCCAGTGTCCATACATCATTCCCTTTGCTATTTATCATAGCAAGCTGCAATGATCCTATGAATAACAATACTCCTTCCAAATTCCACTGTGCCTACTATGTTCTGCTAAGTGAGTGAGTATGTAACTTTTAGAGACTTACCTTGGGCCTGCTGCTTTTATACCAGAGTTGTGGGATATACTACAGTCAAACTTGTTATAACCCATAATTGTAAATATCCAGATCTTTCTAAGATTTTCTTTGGAATCTGGTTTTTAAGTTGTTGCGGTACATTTTATTGAATGTTAGCTATCTTGTGGACTAAGGATTTTATGTAGTTCTAGTAATATACTCAAGATATGGGACAAAAACTGTCAAAAAAGTCCTATGGATTATTATAAGTTTGACTGTATGACCATTGCCACATATTATGGACTCAGTTTATGGTGCCAGGATATATTTACACAAGCTAAGCTCCAAGAACAAACAAATGCCAAAAAGATTTTTCAGAGTGAATTCTCTATCATTTTGAATGTAGCTATAAATCTTTTATGTCACCCAACAGATTGTATTAGCAGACCAAACTCCAATACTCACTGTTGTTCTTCCAGCAAGCTTCCAGTCTATGAGAATTTAAACTGAATGCTATATAATACTACTGGCAAGCTATTGATTTACTTTCAGGAATTGCATATAGCATTAAAAATTCAATTAAAATGCTTGAAGAATACATGGAAAAGGCTTATAAGACAAAGACTTATACTCTGATTATGGTTATTGTCCTTTTCATAATATTACATGATCCATACTGACTTTCATTTAATAGTTTTAAATCCTACTATAAAGCTACAATGGGCTGAGAGGAACTGGCCAGGGTATTACATCCCATGTCAAACTCTGTACTACATTGTAGACTTGGAGATCACTGGAGGTGAGTGAAGATGAAGTTGGAGATAAATGAGACAAACTGTGGCCTCAGCTTATATGCTGTGCCCCCTGAGTAATTCTTGTAGGTAGTTCTGTATTTTGGATGTAGGTTAGAGATAAATCAGAGGTGAGAGACAAGAGTAACAACATTAAGTCAACCTTTTGAAGGTTAATGTTATGAAGTTGGAGGTGAACAGGAGATACAGAAGTCAACCCAGGAAAGTCTGAGCCAAACTGGGAGTAATACAGAAATATTATTTATTTTGAACTCAGGAAAGTACAAAGTATAGTATACAGTTTATATACAAGTTATTCTCCAAAATGTTAGAGAATGTAAGGAGATATATCACTAGAGGCTATACTAGTAACTGAAACCAAGAGTCATATTATGGAGGTAGAAATGCATGGAGCAAGTAAAACTCATGATAAGTAATCTAGTAAGATGAAGAATACCACAAGAATGATGATGAGTAATAGATAAGAAGAATTGTCTATGATGTCAAATGAAATGACTATACTAAAAGGACAAGTAAACAATAACAAGTAAATATAGAAGTAAATTGGAGAAATACTCAGAGATAAAATATAATACAGGAGATAGAATCAGAGATTAATTAGAGAATATCAGGATGAATAGGAGATAGAATGAAGGAGATTATGTGATACTAACATAATCATGACATAGGGTTTCCAGGAGAATCTTCAGAAGCAAAGCAAATTTTATGTGAAGCTGTAAGCTCCAATATTTTATTAACTCTGAATGGACTACTTATTTGATAACTTTTAGATGCATAATACCATATGAAAATGCATTGATCTTCAAGCAATTTTTTAACCCTGATAGGACATTGTGAGGTACACATACCTTCTCCTGCAGCAAGGATACAAATCCATGATACATTCTTACTGACTTGATTTTATGGAAGGCCACTTAGCTACATCAATTAATTAGCATGTCAAAAGAATACTAGTATTTTATATTACATTGAATATACTCTACATAGTTTTTATAAAATATCAATGTAACCTTGCTCCAATGCTCAACTTGTACTCAATGCAAAATGCACACATGGAACAATGATGGAAATATCCCATGAAATGTTATATTACTAAGGTACCTTGATTTGACCTCATTTGAGCTTGAGGTAATTTAGTCAAGACCTTGGTTCAACCTCAACTCACCTTGCAGCAACACTAGAGAAAGAATATATAGCTCAAGAGGCTGTTGCCAAACAAGCCCATGCCAAACAATGTGCCTCCACATTGTAACTTCTTCCCACCCATTGGTTCCATCTCCTATCTTCATTTACATTCCTTAAAGTCTGTGTACCTGAGAGTTGAATCCTTATTTCTTGATCAAGGACTTGAATCTTTCATGTCAAAACAACAAGAGGAAGGAGGTGATATGAGGAGCAGAAAAGTGAAGTTGAGGGACACAGACACAGACACAGACACAAATGGGGTGAAGAGAACTTGTTGTCAACTACCAAAATACAGAGTATTTATATACTGAGAGAAGAGTCTAGACTATATGATGGTAACTAGGTGATCATCAAAGATGTAATGGAAATAACCATAACAACCAACAGAGGCTGTGCAACCTAGAACAATCCAGACCAATCCAGACACAGCATCCAACATTTCAATCCTAGCATAAAGAGTTGGAAGGTTTTGTTGTAACAAAGGGGAGTTCTAGTATGATGGAAGAATAGAACAGGTTTGGCTTGGGTTCAGTGGTATTTTTCCTTTCCTCTTATCAGTTTTGTAACAGATTGCATATTTATACATATTGATACAATTATTTATGATATATTATGTACATGTCTAGGCTGACCAGTACCATTGTAAGAGCACTGCATCAACATTCATGACTACATCTTGTTAGGAACCTGGATGATAACCACTTCCTTATATATGCTACTATCATTTCATGGCCATATGAAGTGGAGCAGCCATTTTTATTTTATATGCCTAAATAAATGTATGTGGTAAGCCCTTTGAAATATTGCATCACACTGCTGGCTAACTCATCCATTTCCCACACCCCTCAACAATTTAATAGCACTGTCAGGTCAATACTACAGGAAACTGTTTTTCTTATCAAGATTGTCCATTTCTCTCTAATGACAGTTTCTCTCACCTAGGATTCCCTGGTATCAACTTACAGGAGGACTTTCTTGCTATTCCCTGGTGTTACAACATGCATCATATTCCCAGTTAGACTAGGTTGGCATTAGGTTCTAACTGAATTCAATCTAAATGGTTTCCTACTGGGTACAGTATTTTACCATTCCTTGGAACACCTAATTGAAAGTGATGTTTCTATTAATAATAAAGGTATACTTCACTTAAAAAAATTATGTACATGTTATGGAACCTCTTACTAGTGTATATATTAAGTTTTAAGGGAGAATTATATGTAGTAATGTAGCTATTAATTTGAATTACTGAGGGGACTGTTATTTGGCTAAAGGTACAACTTGAAATGGTGTGACATATGTATTACTTCTGGTTTACATGCAGAGATCATGTGGTCAGCATGTGACATAGTCAGTAAGCAAAAGTCTGTGAAAGCATTGATGTTCCATTATACTTTGAGTTTGACCATTTGACATACTTCTTCATATTTTATTTTTATTTACCTCAATTATTCACCAATAACAATAAAAATTGATACATACATATATATATATAGTTGTAGTCTTTTTATAAAATTTCTAGATGTAAATATTGTAGAGCAGCAAGAAAAGTGGCCAATTAAACCCTCTCAAGTTAGTAATTTACCTGATTTCACACTATTTTATAAGTATTCCCATTAGATTGTCATCAAAATAATTTATATTTTTTGCTATATAATATAACATACATGTAAGTGAGTTTACCAAATTTTGTAGAAATCAAGAGGGAGGAAAAGTTTTGAGGACAGGTATTTCAAGGAATGCTGCTGTTTTAAGGAGTAGCAAAACACTATAATGTTATCTGTAAGGTATATGATTAAAATCATATTTAAGGGGCATTAACATTGGTTGATTAACCTTCTTTGTGCATGTCATAGAATTAGTTCTTTTCTCAAGATTCCCAATATATAAATTGAAAAGTCACTTGCTTAAAAGTACATATATTTAGGCTGTACAGACTACAAGACACTCCCTCAAATCAAATGCCATATCTCACAGTCAGACCAGGACTCATCTACTTTTACATAGACAATGATACTCCTACTACACCAAATTACAAAACTATGATTATATTTCATAGTTATACATACATTCCACAGTGATATGTGTTTAGTTGAGAGCATTGTAGTTTTTTTGTTCATCATTGGGGTAAAGGTACATTCCAGAGGCTGAATCCTGTAGCCATCTCTAAAGGATTGAGACTTATCTGCATGAATTGATGCAAATATCCTGGAACAACTCCATTCACTGAGGAAGAAATAAAAAATCTCAATGAAGGAAGCAAGTCAGAGAGGGCTAATATAATAGCTTAATAAGGAGCTAATTATGCTTCGTTTATTGGTGGAATTATTAAGGAATGTTTATCACCAAACAAAGGCAATATTGTTCTCACTACCTGGTTTCTTGGAAATGCATTTCTTCTTTCTCTTTTGGCATCAATTACTTCACTGCTATTAGAAACTCATGATTACTTAAGCAAGTATGTATCTGGTATTATTATGTGGGGTAAAGTTCTTTTAAGTATCTTTTGGATATAATTAATATACTTGAAAGATCCACCTACTGAGACTATTGATGCAAAGAATCCAGAAGATTGATATAATCCACTCTTGGATGAAGACTTATCATCTGAAGCTCATGGACTGGCATTTGGTATTTGAATAAGCCATAGTCTACTTCAGATATATTGATTGCTTATTGATAAGTACATAGGTTGCAAGCTATTGGAAATATGGAAACCTGTTAACTCAAGATACTAGACAGTTTTAGTACTGTGAACCAGGTACTTCAAGGACAGCAACCATTCTTGCTATGTTTTCTGAAGAAATAACTTCCATAACAGACTTTAATGTTGGTAGAAAATGGAAAACAGTACTTCTCAAGCCTTATTACAATGAACTTTTAATAAGACAGGCAGAGAAGATACTTTTTAATCCTTCCATTAGATCTGCATGGAATAATATCCCAGTATGACATATATATGGAAATGTCAATACCTGGAGTATTATTTACAGTGTATGGGTCTTGGAAGATTGGGTAGGAGAAGAAAAGCCTACTGAGACTCCCATTAGCTTTAAGCTGGTAGAAGGTGCTAATCATTTCATAAGTGAAATAAAACTTGGTCACATTGAATATCTATTCTAATGATGTAATTTTCATATAAATAGCTCATGTGGGATGAGTCTTAGAAAGCAATGAATTATTTGGAGCAGTATATAGGATTTTAAAAGGCATATTACTTGTTGTACAAAAATTGAATAAATATGATTTAAATTGGTCTAGTGTTTGTCTGAAGTGGTTGGCCAAGTATTGATTACATTTATATAGAATCTACTGATGGAAGGAGTCTGAGAAACTTCAGAAGATTTATACTATTAGTATACACACAGTAAGCTTAATAATAAGCTATACTTAATAGCTCATTTATACAATTTATTCAAACTCTCACAAGATGCAAGTATTATGAGTATTCAACTACTC
>JASFCY010000210.1:0-12015 GCA_036940585.1 Cyathus olla
ATGCCATATCGAAGACGTATAGTATCAGTTAGTGAGTATCCTGTTCTCGTCGCATGCTATGTTCAGTTGCTCACGCTAATTTCAGTTGGTAAACCTATTCATGTCAAGCAATGCGACAAGCCCAGTCTGGAGGAAGTCATGAAGGTGCAAAAGAAGTACATCGAGGAATTAACGAGGTATGTGGACATTTCACGTGATATGTCTCGTTTTCCCTTTCCTTTTGTTCTCTTTCGCTATTCCACTTCAGTGCAATGCTACTGAAACGACTGCCAAGAGCGTTGTTCTTTTGATTTTACTTGTGATTCATCCATTTCCGTCCTCAGTGGCGGTTTACGTGTACTTCGTCGCTCGTCGTACCCTAAAATTCGCGTTTGAAGTTTTGGGAGCCGGGTATTTTCACAAACTATCCACGACTTCTAGTTTCTTTTTGCTCCACACCCTCATGATGAGGTTGTGGTATATGGTTATGTTCATAAAACGGGCCGGCTCAACTCTTGATTTCGGCCCCTTTCAGATAGATGTGTCTCCACCTAGGTTTTTGATATGCTTCCGTCGGTCAACTTAAACTGCGTAGATCCTCGTTCGAGTTGCCTTCATTGGCATTCATTTCGGTTGACAGATCGTGCTTAGCAGGCGCTATCTTTTGTCGCCAACTTAAACTGCGCAGATCCCCGTTCAAGTTGCCTCCATGGGCATTCATTTCGGTTGTGCTTAGCAGGCGCTATCTTTTACCCACTTTGTTCTATTATTATCGCTTACAGTTGGGATTTTTCCCTTTTGATAGTAGGATGCGCACGCGCCGCAGTCTTACGTTTTTTTTGCATTAGTGCCTTTATCCTGTTCTTTGAATTCTTTCATTCGCAGCCATTGCGATGAGCTTCGGGCTGCATACCTTCATCTCGGAACAGACAATCCACCGACACTTTGGGTGTTTCGGTATTAGCCTTAATTCACTTTCAATGTCGAGCTAACGCAGGACTTGCGTACACGCCGCTCAACACTTTCTTATCCAGTCCTCGCTTTGCTTTTCGTTTCAGCTTACTGACATTACGACCACTTCTTAGGATATGGAACACTTACAAAGATGAATTCGCGAAGGCGCGAGTACGGGAGCTCAATATCATAGACTAATTATTTATTGCTACCTTCGGTGATCTGTCTTTGTAACATAAGTAGTACCTAGCTTTCCTACCCACGTCCAAACCATAATATGTCTCTCAGCTTGAGTGTATTCGAATATAAAGGATCGTGAGTAGACTGGTGACCATTCCCTCTAAGAGGTGCCGCTGAAGGAGAGAATTGAGGTTCTCATCCTCATTAACCTCATTCTCCAGCTGGCTACGGGCCTTGATAGCGAGAGGGTGGATGGTTTAAAGGACCTTCAAACCCGCTATTAACGCTTCTATAATATAATGCATTATAACACATGGCTGTGTTACACCTGTACTTGTCATATCTGTAATGGAATTTGAAGCGTTTGGTAACTAAACTTAAAATTTTGCAAAGGAGTATGGATAAGAATATGAAGATTGTTTTATTTTTATGAGTACGAGTACATGTCATTGTCTAGTATCTATACATACAATTGCATATAAGTACATATCCTAACTATTGTACATAAAAGTTCATTGCAGGGGACGAATGCTGTACTCCCAACGACCGAAAGAAAAGGTAATAAAATTTCAAAAATTTGTATCTATTCAATCGGTAAGGGAGCGGGTATTAGTAAAAAGAATGTAGTTATTATGCAACAACGGAAAGTCAACTGAACGAAAATGATGTCTAAAGGACTAAAATTTAAAGAAAGATGAACGAAGGTTTAAAGCATTCTACACTGCTTGTTTGGAGGACTTGAAGAATCGTTTCCAGTTAAACCAGCCGCATGGGTTCTGGCATTCGGGACATTTCTGACGCTGGCTTGCGAGTTGTGAGATACATCTGAAAAGATCCATCAGCTTCAAAAGGTCAGCTGTAGATGGTCCGACACGTACGGTGCACAAAATACATGTCCACAGCTAATCATCGTGGTACTGATGGGAAGTTTACTACATACGGAGCAGAATGGTTTCTCGCTTGAGCTTGTTTCCGAAATTGAGCGCAAACTGGTCATAGACGGGTAGGCCTTCTTTACCCATTTCCTTGCAGGCCATCCGACGTACACCTTGCCTGAGTCAGCAACCTCACCAGAGGTGAGGAGAGTGTGTTCACAGAGCATGCTGCTATCCTCCATAGATGCGCCAGAGAGCAAACGCGATCCTGATCTGAGCGCGCAACTGGGGAAAAATTAGGTGAGAACCAGAAATAATTTGTTAAAAACGTACCCATTACCAATCTTCAGACTATTTAGGGAGAAGTTGCCTCGTGAATTAATGTGTGCTACCACAGAGCAATCATCGAGGTTGACGTTGTCCCCAAGCTATACAAATGTCACTACACTGGAAATACGTTATAGGATGACTCACCTCTACGAGGTCAGGCTCCGTCATGAGACCCGTCCGTCCGCCAGCAAAAATGACGCAACCCTTGCCAATCTTAGCACCCAAGGCGCGAAGATACCACACAAAATAGACAGAGCCAGTGAGAGTGGCAAGTGCGCCACCATTGCCATATCCTTTGTAGAGTACGCGAGAGAGGACCTGGTGAAGTTGCCAACGCTGACAGTAACTGGACTTGTCCCAATCATAACGACCTTCTTTGCGGGTCCCGATGACCAAAATTTTGGTTACAATTACCCATAGTATCGCAACAAAAGCTTGTAGGTTCAAAACGATAATAAAGCATATCGATATCGCCCCGTAAAGGATGGCAAATCGATCCCACGTAGGCCGAAATAGGTGGTGTTGTCGAAGATAGGAATGAGCATGCTGGAGAATAACCGCCGCGGAGACTGCACTAATCGACCAGTAAGCTGCAGAGAGGGCAGCAACCGAAATATTAATCATGAGGACAAGAAGATAGGGGTAAACGAAATAATCTGCATCTCGATTATAAAAGGCTTTGCCAAAAGGTGAAGTAGTGTCACCCTTCTTGGGATTGGCTTCACTTGATCGTCTGGAGAAGCAGATAGCTTCACCGTTTTCTAATAGGCATAAGAACATGTTCACCGTTGATAGAGATGACTGACCATTTCCTAGCCACGTTGACCCTGCCTCATAAACAGCACCCCGCTTTCCTAATGCCCCAGATCCCATGACTGTTTGGTAGCCAACCCGCGTCCCTGGAAGAAGAACTACACGATCTGCAATCATTGCTAGGGAAGCAAGTTAGGTTTCCATATGGAGAATATGAAGTAGTATACGTACCGCCATCTTCAACAACTATCTTCCCTGAACCTAGTGCATCCGTTGTGAAGAGTTCTGAGCGAGAGCCAAACACGACGTTATCCCCAATTTCGAGTAGCTCTGGGTCAAGGCAGTATATCCCAGATCCTGGCCAGTAGACATGCTTCCCAATTTTTGCGCCCATAGCTCGGTATACAATCTAAAATGATATTTGTGTGACGAAACATAACAGTCATAACAAGGCTACTGACCGAAACAACCTCATAATGTGATCCTAGTAGAGAGAATGCCCTGTTGAGAGAATCTTGAGATAGAAGCAACGAATTGATATATCTACGGAACAGGATTAACTGTGACGCTTGTTCCGTAGGGCCCTCCACGTTAAGACCGAAGGCGCGCTTAACAATAATCCCTAGTGCAAGTTGTACCAATGGTGTACAGACGGCCCGGACAATCCTAGAGAATCCATGGAATAGGATGCGACGGGGAGAGGAAAACCAATGAATAACGGACTCGACGGCGTTAAGACCGTCATTGACAATAATTGTCTCGTCGAACATAAGCAACAGTGCGAGACACCATGGTAGATCTATAAAAAAAAGTCGGTCAAATCTCTCAAGTTTTCGAAAGGCGTCAAGAAACATACATGATATAAAGAGCACCAACAATGTGATAGGCCATGCAATGAATGCTTGAAGAGCCCAGTGTGGTTTAGCGATCAAGGTACGATTGTAAGCTGAAAAAGACGGAGGGGATGGTGCGTCATGAGAGGAAGCATGAGGACCGTAAACCAGACCATCGGGAATTACAGCGCCGGGCGAGATTTGAGTATAGGTGTTGATTACTGCACCCCTCCCAATGACAATGTTGTCCAGGCGAAAGTAACTATCCCGTTCCACACAGAAGCCACGTATTAATGATGCATCTATCCGGCAACCGTCGCCGATGGTCAGAAGGTCGTATTCGCCGAGGCGCACTTTCTTGTCAATGTGAACATCCTTTCCAATCTTGGCACCCAGTAATCGGTAATAAAGAATTTCCAGAGAAGGATGGGCCGAAAATATCCCTCGTCCCGCCGCTCTGCAAACCAAATTTTGAGCGTAAGTGAATTTGCATTCGACTTCACGACTATACATACCTCAGGGATTGGTTGACTACCCACCAGCGTAAATAATACATCGACCACCTGCAAGATAAATAAAGTGAGAAGTGGAAGACAACCAAAATATTCCACTGACATAGGATATGTTCCTGGTTTATATTTACCAATAACCAGCCATTTAAACAAGATTGCGGCAATTGGAGATACCACTCGAGTTGCTAGCCTTGCACCGATGATCGCTAGTACGAGTGTACCCATCCTTGCCCAATAAGTATGGTTGATTACCTGGGCCAAGTAAGACAGCAAGTACAACAGTATTGACCCTGTAGGAACTTATCAGAAATAAAGATCTATACGTGAAATAAGCGAAAACGTGCATGTAAAAGCTGTCTTGAGTGGGTAGAAGAATATGAACGGTAGAGCTTGGATTATCAGTACCAATGGATGAGACTGCCCACGTTTTCCCTGCGATTTTGGTATTGGAGATTCACCAAGTCCACATTCATAGTCGTAAGGAAGCGTAAAAGCGGTCACGGAGGTAGCAGCGGAGTCATGGTACTTCTTTTCGTCGTCATTAAGTTGGAATTTATCTTCGGCTGCTTCGATCAAAGCAGCAATTCCAGATACTGTACTATTTGTAAATAGCGCGGGGACACTGATGTTTACACCAGCTTGTTTGCGAATGTGATGCGCGAGCTTCCCAAGAAGTAATGAATTCCCACCCAGGAGGAAGAAATCGGATGAAGGCGTTATGTTGCCCGACTCGATGTTCAATAGGTCTGAGATAACACCACGCGCGAGGATTTCATTGGATGTCATCAAAGATGCATTCTTCTGGACAACTTGATCCTCCATACGAGCGAAGTCAACATTACCATATTGATCCTCGCAAAGCGGCGTCGAAAGGACATGGAGTGCGTCCGGAATAATATATCCAGGCAACATAAATGAAATGCGACGTTTGACCTCTGCGGAATCCATGTTGAAGTCCTTTGCTGATACGTACGCCTCGATCGAACCGTGTCGAGAATGTGTAGCCACACCTTCCACTCCCGGTAGAGTTGCAATGGCTGCTTCCACTGTGACTAAGTCAACTGCAACTCTTCTACACGGAATTGGATCGGTGAGGGCAGCCTGAGGCTTTGGAGTTTCTGCTTCAAAATGACGTTCGATGATAGGAACGGAGTCGCTAAAGATACCAAATCCTAGCCGTGTCGATAACTTGATTCGTAAGGGCTTTCCTGCGCTGATTTGGAACATAAGGACAACGACAGACAAGATGAATATATAGGTACCTGTTCCTTGGAAGATCTTTCATATAAACAAGGACAAAAGGCCATTTAGACGGATGTAAATGATCTCTGAAAACCTCATCAATATGTCATCTCATCTTCCAATGATACAACCTACCGTAGCATACCATGCAGCTGGTGTAATCCCATCAGAGGCTTGTCTGGGGCGGGAACGATGGCGACACCAATTGCTTCTTGAAGAACGTCATGCTCCACGGCGAACGCGAGGACATTCTAGATAAGTTAGTTCAACAAGTGAAATAAACTAAGTAATGGACACTTACCTTGACGTGATCCTTTGCAGCTGTACATATTGCTTCTTCGATTTCAAATGGAGAAATGACTTCTCCCCCCTTATTAATGATTTCTTTGGAGCGACCAGTAATATACAAATACCTATCATAAATACGATTTGAGTTCTTAATTCTAGCATAGAAAAAACTGAACCAAGCTCACCCATCTTCATCCATGTAGCCGACATCACCTGAGTCAAACCATCCTTCACCAGAGAAGGTGGATGTATCTAGTGGGGTGTTCGGGTCTGGGGAAATTTCATAGCCGTCGAACATGGGTATGCCACGGACACACACTGCCCCAGTTTCCCTAGCAGGAAGGGCGCGCTCGATATTCCGAGAATCTCTGACAGATAGATGTGGTCCACAGGCAATCCCAGAACAGCCAGGACGGTCAAGTTGATAGTTAATGGGTGGAGTGGCGATGGGCATGCATCTGTGATCGAAGTAAGAGGGGAATCAAGGAAACTCGAAACTGGTATCACTGACTCGGTCATTCCATATGAAGGCAACACGACTGCTCCTCCAAACGTATCCTTCAGCTGCACTGCAAGAGAAGGAAGTAACCCTCCAGCCGCATTACAAACCATTCTTATGCTAAGATCCTTCTCCGGATTAACGCCGCTCGGTTGAACTGAAAGGATAGCATGGTGTAATGTCGGCGCTGCATAATACCTGAAAGTGTTCAGATGTATAAGTATAACCATAGAGATATAAAACGTACCATGTGGCTTGAAATTCCTGTGCCAGACTCCAAAATGCCATTGCGTCGAAACCAAAGCACATGACTGCGGCTCCCCCGGATAGGATAGGTGCAAGAAGATTCCGGACAACACCTCCGACATGGAATAGAGGCATCATATTCACTGGATATATTTAGTTATCACTTAAGACTAATTTAGAGAACGACCACGTACTATTAACGTCTTCCTCTCTGAGATTCCAGGACTGTACGACAGACCACGTGCCAATGATCAACGTCCGAAGTGGATATGGAACAACTTTCTTCTTTCCACTGGTGCCAGACGTGTGTAAAATGAGCGAAACGTCTGTAAGCCTGTGTGGTTGTGAAGGACTAGGCGATCCTGGGGAAGGTAAGCCTCGCATTAAAGACATATCGAATAATCCGGCAGGTCCAGTTGAACGGCCTTCAATGAAAATAACGTCACAGTTTAGCTCGTCTTGTAGAGCCTTCAATTCCAGACGTTGCTCTGCTGCCCTCGTTGTCACTATGCCCTTGACCCCCAAACGCCTCGCATCCTCTTTCAGCTCTGCAGCGGTGCAACTCTCGTTGACGGGGGCGCACGTATGATAGCACGCAATAGAAAGAAGAGCAACAGCGTTCTCTGGGCCAGTCGGCAGCACAACCATTACGCGATCGTTGGGAGAGAATGGACATGGCGACTTCGAATGAGGTAGTACAAAGCTTGAGATAAAAGAGCGAAGCTCGTCATGGCGAAGTGGTGGGTGAGAGAATTCGGGAGAATAGATAGCTGGTCGGGGTGAGGAGCATAGACAGTCGAGCAAAGTGTTGATGTGGCCATGGGTGGTTAAGCGTTCTGCTAGAACCTCGCCCAACGAACGATTGTCGCGACAACTTGAGGTGTCTCGTAAAAATTCGAGTGGGGCGGCCATGGGCTTCAACGACGACGCCGGACTGGGAAGAGGGAGAGCTAAAGGTCAACCAACCATTCTACAATCGAAGCCTTTATTAGATTGCGAAGGGACAAATGGAAAACGTAGGTAGGGGCCGAGCCATGGTCAGAAGCGGAGAACGAGCAGACGCGCCAAGCGCCGGAGTACCGAGCGAACCAAACCAGGCAGGGACAGTGTGATGCTGTAAAATTAGGAAAGAGAACTTCTAGTGGAATACTGAAAAACAAAGATTGACATGCTCTTCTCTATGCTCAAAGGAAACGCGCTCGGAAGAACGCGTCTGCGCGTCATGGCATGGATTGAGCCGTTGACGTGTCGATCCATAATTCGCATTCATCCTGCCAAAAAAAGTGGATCTTCATTATGTATGCATGCATTCAGAACGAACGGCTAAGCGAGTTCAAAAGTCTTGTTCGGGAGACCGGGATAAAATGACGACTTGGTAAAATCAACTGTTGCCATTGCACTGCGGCCATTGGAAGATGTATCGGAACCGAATTTGTTATATTGAACCTTGCGTGAAAGTGAATTATTACTGAGAGCAGGATTTTTGGCTAGTTGAAGATACCAGTCTCCAAACTAAATAGATTTAACTCGAAGGATGGACGATGAAATTGAATCGACTGGGTAACCCGCAGTCAAATGTCGCAGCATGAATGAATATGGTCAGGTTTGAAGTTGAGCAGAGCGTCGAACGGCCGTCCGTAACGGGACGCGCAAGTTGGGGCCAATGGCTTCTAGGTTAAACGAGTATCAATAAAAGTCCCACTTAACCCTGATAAGGCAAGAGGCTAGTACTAAGATAATCGTTATGTTCTGCTTCATCGTCGCCAAATCATCGCCATAAATCCTTGTAACAGGAATGTACCTAGCAAGAGCATACACCAGGTATCCGCTACCTGGTTATCTCCAATAAGGTACCTCAATTGCACCTAGCTTGGTTTACCACATCACTTGATACTTCAGCGCACAAAAATAAAGTCCTCACTCTCAGAAGGAGGCTCATACATGAAGCAAACGTTTAAAACACGTTTAAGCACTGGTCCAGTAGTGCCGAACGGTCAGTTTGACGAAATCAACATTGGTTTGTAAATACATGTCGTGCATGCGAAGCTTTGGGCTAAGCCTTTCTCCGTGGCAGATAATAGCCACATTGAAAGGGAGTACCTTTTATGTTTTACTTGTCTCGCCAAAGCGGTGTTCATCTAGAGTAATTCTTATTTCTAATTATACAAAGTCAGGTCGCAGAGCAGGTGACTATTTGCCTTGTTAATGGAGACCTCCTATCTTCAACAACTCTATTTCGCATGCCGGATCTTGTACTAGAAATATCGAATAAAACCGAGGTCGCAGTTTCTATGAGTGCATATAACACTGGCACGCGTAGATCATGGATGCCCAAAGTCCACAACCTACAGCTTTATGGATACAAGTTCCGTTGTTAGATAGTTCCAACGTGCACGGAATCCTACGCCTTCCTTTCTTCACCGATTCGAAGTTCTCCGAAGCTATTTTAGAAAATTTGCTGACTATGCATCGGCCCTCGACGGGACCCCCTTACTTATAGTTATACTTTTGAGACGATATTTTTAGATTCGAAGATTATAGCCTGTATGAAGGTGGGGCTCATATGCTCGAAATTTGCCTGTATTTACTATTTCAGCTCGTCACCGGACACGAACAGTTTCCTATCGTCCCGTTGTTCACATTTTACACATCGCGAACGATTGTTTGAAAAGGAATGGTCAAATTGAACCCGTACATTGGCCTACGTTCAAGTGGTTATGGGAAAGAAGGATTGATGTAATATGTACCATGTACCTCTTCACAGCTATGTGTAAAAAGTGCAAAACATTACACGCCAACAGTAACAGTACTGGCTCCAGAGATAAGCGGAGAGACATTTAATTTATTCAGAGGGGCTAGTAGGAAGTATATAGTTAGTCTGTGGAGAGTCAAATCGAGGAATCGACGTGGTTGCTATCTTACCAACAATTGGCCATATTAGTTTGCATAATAAACATAGCAAAGCATTATCGAAGTGTGGAGTACGACGAACTTAGTACACACCTAGCTGGTATCGTCCAAGTTACCCTTGTTAAAAAGATACTTATCCGCGATACCGGTACGAAGGCCTTGCGAGTAATGTAAACATGCGAACAGCAATTTTAGGCGCATTGAGCCAGCTCACGGACGATCGTAAATGGGGAAAGGCTCAGCTGATGAAAGCGGAAGCTGGAAGCAGGTGGAATCCGACACTAGAAGTCGGAGCGCAAGCTCAAACCTGAAATGAGCGCGAGTCGGACTTTAAGTGGGAATAAAAAACAGCTGCCCGAGATGACACCTAAATTACCGTCCGAGGAGCTTACTGTCATGCGAAAAATATCAAGAGCTGCGTGGGCAGAATGGCATTACTCAGGTCCTATAGATAACATAGGTGGGATTGTGCACAAAGAAATGAAATCGATGAGTAGAAAGCGGAAAAAGCATTTAGTGGAATACTAAGATGGAAATCGCGCTAACATGACAGCCGGCTATTTCTGAACTCTGCCCAGTAGTACCCGTTTAACCTCTTCTCCTGGATCACGTTTCTTTAAGGAGTCGTAGTCGTACCATACCAAAGATTCCTTTGAATGGGCAACAAAAGCGCCTTGCGCTACTGAAAAAGCAGACGCTGCAACAGTGAATGTTGCTGGATCGGAGGATGAGTCAGCCAGCGACTCCTCCAAGGGGCGATAGCCTATTAAGAGCTGAGAGATGTATGTTAGCAATCGTATGATGTACCCAGAAAAAAACATACACTGTCCGGATAAGTAACTGGCCTTCTAAACTGCACCTCAATTGACTTGAGGATCAACGAGACACCCTGTCCTTTCAGCATAGCCGTGGCTCGTGACTGCCCGCCTAACTCCTCACCGAGAGAAACCATCCACTTAATGCGGGCCTACACACATGTTCATAAGGGGCGATGAAATAGAGCGGCTATGGGAACGTACAGATTCAAAGAAACGGACTGCCGTCGCGGTGAAAGTGAGTCAAGATATACCCTACAGGAAGTATGATGAGCATACCATAGCGAACATTGTTGACATGTCTAGGGATCGATTTGAGTGGTAACAAGTAAGCGATCAGACGAATACATACTGAAAGGAATCATGGTCCCCCCAGACAATCTTCTGTTCCCAGAAAGAAGAAGGATCTAGCCGCGCTGCCAATAACGCCTCTCGGGCTTTCTCCAGTCCGGATTCATCAGGCTTTCTGACCGTTTCGAGTATCGAGTCTTGACTTTCAGGTATTTCATCGGGTGAGGCAGGTCCAGTTTGTCCAGGAGGTATATGATATGGTGAATTAGGATCGCGAAACGCCGCTTGCAATGCCTGAACAGTCACGTCAACACCAGCTGTAGTAAGAACCTTCTTCAAGGTTTGTTGCAAAGAAAGCTTGCACGGACGCTGATAGAAGAGTTGTTACGTTGTGCCTGATAGCAAAGTTCCACGCTATTTATACCTCTCGAAAAAGACTGTATCCAAGAGCCTGGTCGAAGTAACATTTGAGGTCCAAAAAGCGCTGCTATGTATGTAGATGTGAGGGAAGGGAGCGGAAGTTGAGCGGAAGGGATGGTTTACTGCTTTCCTCAGCGTGCTTCTACTGTGTCGAATGAGCTTTCTCACGGTAGCTGTAAGTAATTCGTTGAATTCGTTCCAAACCCAATCCAACCCTTCCTACTTACTTCCAACTTGCCTCCAACCACTGACGGTGATGGCAAATTTCGGAACTTTTGAGATCTTAAATGGTATAAAAACACAAATCTTTTTCTATTGTCTTGCTACTACTAGTGGACCGACGGCTGAAGACAACTGGCCACTGGCAGAGGTACTCTGGTCACGTCCCTGACACTGGAAGTTCATAGTACTTAGTGGTACTAGTAGTTGATCATCCCTTCCGATTAACTTCGTCGCAACTCTGAGTTCAAGCTCTGCAGCATATTAAAACCCTCGTATTTTGGTATGTCACTCAATAGAGCTCTTGCTGACATGTGACAGATAGCTTTGAGATCGTTTGGCACCGACATTATGAATAACATGCGTAGTACATTTGGATACCCACATCAGCAAGATGTTAATTCACTGGCAGCCTTTTTATGACTTCTTACGACTTTTTGACTTGTTTGAGTCTGAGCCACAAGTCCACAAGTCCGACAAGTAGCTCCTAATATTAATAGTTATAATTAATTACCATTATATAACGGACACAGCTTTGTTTTTCTAAAAACTTGTACTATCGCTTACCCAGAGTTTTAAAAAATTTCTTCGTTAAACAAATTTATTTACCTTCCTCTCACTCTATCGTCACTGGTTTTTTTTCATCTTCTTGGGAGATTTCTTTCATTT
>JASFCY010000211.1:0-12088 GCA_036940585.1 Cyathus olla
AGATCTGCCTGACACCAACCGATTCCATCTAATATATTATTTATGCAACCATCAACACCGTTTGAGTTAAACTTCATTTTCCTGGCACCTTTCAAATGAAGGCCTTTAATATCGTTTTATTACTAGTGCGAGCGTTAAACTCTTAGTTCCCCGCTAGCAGAACAACCAACCAGCCTTTTTAGTTCTTTTCTTTCCTGCTCTCTTCCTCCCTAGCATGTTCCTCAATCTCTGACTCCAATTTGCGGAGTAAATATGCAACACGATTCCTCTTTACTGTCGACTCCAGCTCGACAGTCAGAAACCGTCCAGTTAGAGGCGTGTCAGGGTGGTCGACAAGGAGGAAACGATAATCATGCCAGTTTCGAGAGAACAGACTCAAGTTCCCCAGTACCGGACATTGGGATTACAGGAAGAAAAATGTGGAAGAGGCTGAAGGCAAAAAAGTCAGAACAAGTATGGCCTCCCAAACTGGAGAGTGCATTATTGGAAGGTAGCATCTTCTTCCCCCTTGTCTCCTCAGCCTCGTCTTGCTGAACTGTCTGGCACAGCTTTGCAGAAGTACCGTCCGACATCCTCAAGCGACCCCAAGAGACTACAGCGATTTCCGAGGAGAAATCGATTTATCTCCGATTATGTTTTCGAGGCCACAGGCCAACGGAGAACGCCGAAGCAGGTTGGAAGTCGACTGCAGCAGATGAGAGAAACCTGTTCGGAGGAACATAGTAAATGGTTCTTCATGATTATGCCCAGTATCGCACTCACTCTCTTCTAGTTCGAATGTTGATAACGCGACCAGACCTCCTACCCACGCCAGAGGAACGCATTCCTGGGGCTGCGGTATACAAAGAAGGGTATGACCAGCAGCAGCAATCCCCCATGCCCTCCCAGCTACCGCTAGCGAATGAGTCTTCACCGAGTTATACAGAGTGTACCTCCCCGTCAAGCGCATTTCATTCTTTACCTACGGACTCTTCATTTTCTCCTGCCATGACTGACTTTACTCAGCCAGCAGCCGACCAAGAACTGGCGGTGAAATTCATGGAATTTGAAGACATTAGTTTCCCTGTTATGGCGCCTGCCCCGCCAAGTTCTTTCATTGAACCAGCGAATATATGCATTGAATTCGTAGCAGCCTCGAGCCCGACATCAATGATTTCTCCGAGTTCCCCGACCACAAGACACTTACAGATCGTGGCGCCGGTTCCCTTATGGGACTTTGTGCCGACAGCAACGTTTAGTTCGACAGCGAAGCTCAACGTGCAGGAGTGTCGAGCGGTGGCATGTGTGTTCCTTGGAGACATCGAAGTGCATAATGAGGAAGCTGAAGTTCTCGTGTTGGGAAACAAAGAGGACAGATGGATTTATGGTTCTAAGCTTGTCCCAAGCTATTGGGCAGAGCTGTGTAAAATAACTGGTATGTGCTATCCCCGTCTCATAGGTCAATTTTGATTCCTCACGAGCCTCGGCTAGGTCAAGATTTATCCAACTGCAGAATCTCGCAGGTTATCGTTAAACGATCTATGTCCGGTTATGATTCGATGGTCCCACTCTTTTCTGTCGTATACCGCTTCAAAGGCTATTCTCCTTTGCCGCCAAGGTCGTTCCCCGTTCCCTCATTGGCATGTGAGCCTCAACTTCCCCCGTTTTTCCCACCGACAATGCTTCATTCGTCATTCTCTTATTCCCAACCTATCTATTATGACACAGCGAACGACCCCCATTCTTACCTACCTCCTACGACATATTTACATTGCAATGCTGAAGTGGGACATGCGTGGAGTTCTATATTCGACCCTCACCCTGAGGCTCGTACTGAAAACTTCGCTAGCACTTCAGCAACGTGGACATTTGATGATGTGGGATGGCATGCCACAGGAGTGTACAATCCTGAAGGTAGCCTTGAGCCTCTCAACTTGCCCCAAGATAACGAACTAGTCGGCTTCGATGTTCCTCAACAACATGAGGGGTTTTATCCCGAATTCTATCCGCCCGCATAATTCCCCTGTAGCGTATGTACATATAACCAGACACAGTGTCATTTTATATTATGTTAACAAATTAGTAAGTATATGTGGTTTAACAAGCTTATGTTTATAATTTCAGGGATGCTTAGCTATAGTGGTATTCATTTCTAATAATATTGTTATGGCTAGAAAAGTCGAGTAGTCATATATGATTTAGTATAGTACTAATACACAGCACATGTTGAATTGGGAGGAACGGGGATTGCATAACTTCAAACAGCGTTTGGCTGAAAAAGATGAAAAGACCCAACTAATACAAGGGAAGAAAACTCAAAGAAAACTATTTCTGGGTATGTAAGTGGCATAATACGAATTGCGACTAGATAAAGTCCTTCTGCAGGTCATCCATCAGCATCTCACTAACCAATATATCGTAATGGTCTCCTGGTAAAATAACGACTCGGGCGTTGGGATATGCTTCTTTTGCACCCAGTCCAGAAGCCAGCTGAGTCTCCGGTACTTCAAATGATGTAATAACACCATCACTGCATAAATATACTGTGGGAACCGCCTTCATTGACTTCAGCCAAGAGATGTAGAGATCTCGAGACCACTGTCCTTCCGAGCGAAATTCATCTCCGAATAAGAACTTGATGCAAATTGAAACGGACATCTTCATTCTCTTCATCGTATCCTCCAAGAGTGGACTAACTGGCTGATTGTTTATCATTTCTCCAAACTCGCGTGCGAGCCATGCAAGGCCAGCATCCACGTCTGCAACACCTCGTTTTCGAGCCTTCAATAGCATCCTTTGGATATTGGTAAAGTTGCTATGAAGATATTCTTGAAGGTCTGTTGCAGAGGAATTTGGATTAAAATCGGTAGGATTGCTGATGTCGTGAATATAAGCTGTAGGAAAATGATCCAAAAAGGCCACTTGTACGACTTCGTCTTCAGCTTGTTCGAAAAGAGTGACGAGATATATCATAATTACAGAAGATCCACTATAACTTGCAAAGCGATACGGCCCAGAAGGACGCTCCCTCTGATAGGTTTGAGTTGAAGTCAGTACCTTAAATAAGTTGCAACTCACTTTGATTTGTTCGAAATAGAATGAAGCAAGGGCCTTGACAGATTCGAACGTCGGAGGCTCTTTCGTGATGTCGAGCGACCACAGGGCGGTTTTGTACATTTCTTGAAATACTTTGAAACTACCCGAGGACCCGCCAATATCTACATATCATACGAGTAAAAATAACTGTTATAGGTGGACAACCTACCAGGCACGAGAATAAGAGGAATTTCGCCATTTCCCTCTTTAAACTTCACGATTGCGGATGTACCTGCATCACTTTTCTGATCATCAGAGCGTGAAGTCCAAGAAGCAAATTTGCGATCTGCGTCCAGGGATACGAGCGCCTGGTGGGAGGGATATTCTTTCTCAACTAAGCCCGATATGAAGGAACTTAGTGAAGAGATAGTTGGATACATAAATACGAAGTCAGGTGGAAGGACCGGATCTGCGTTTGCAGTATTCCGGAGGTATCGTTGCTTGCGAAGAAGCATACGAAGGATAGCACCTCGAATTGAAGCGGCGGATAAGCTTCCAGTTTATGGGTTTCATTAGTAAAGATCAGTAGATTAACTTGTTAAAGAATATAAACTAACCTATCTGCACCACTGGAAAAAATGCTATCATCATCTCCGATGGGGCGTGTCAATGTTCGCAAAACAATCGAACGAACGAAGTCCGTGACGTTGGTCAAATTTAAATTGTTGGTGTCCGATACATCAGAGTTGTCTGTGTTAATTCTAATTTCCGTTTCACTGTAGAGTTTCTTAATCTCTTCGTCGTATTCTTTGAGAACCGCATGTCGTTTTGGAGAACCTTTGGCAGTAAACTCAAACGGCCTGTTTGAATGTGCAACAATAATCATCTGGACAAGTCTCTTAGATGGGCGTTATGTTTTAGAGAAACATACATCCAACCTCTTTAAATATGCGCGAATGTGCGGGAGCTTTCGCATTAGCGTCTTGCATTATATCCCTAATGGGGAATCAGGTATATTAACTTAAATGACAATGTTATGGTTAGTTATCTCACCATATCATTTCGCGGTACTGCTCTATCTTTATAGGATCATCACCGTTGAAGGTATAACCTTCTGCTGGCAATATAACTACGCCAGCTAGGAGATGTTCTCTCCCGAACATGACTGCGGCGGCTATTCTCGGGTCTTGTTGAAGCCGCTCTTCTATGATAAACAGCACAAAGTTAGAGTGAGATAAGTTCGAGAGAGTCACAGTATTAATGCGAACCAGTAGGAATTGGATTTGTCTTTGAAGTAAATATTATAAGCAGGTGAACTTCTAAACGATGTGACTAATCACCTTTTCCTACAATCGGTGAATATTAGCAAGTGAGATAGTACTCTATAGCAGGAACAGACCTACCCCGCTACTATGAACAATTATTGCATCTAATGTCGTCGCTTACTAGTGAAGTTAAGCTTAGATGCGGAGTTGACATCACTTGCCTTCTCGTCCCACAATCTTCCACAATGTTGGGTCGGTGGGATGACGAACTACGACATCTGAAGTATCAAATCCAGGAAGTCCATCTACTTCTGTATTTATGATGGGGAGCTTCTTGAATTCATTTTCCTAATTCGTCCGTTAATATCAAATTGGAATAAAAAGAGTTTAGAATGTGTACAATAACAAAAAGCTTGTACAACCCGTCTGTTACTGGAATAAATCTCAAATCTACTCCAGGTGGTGTCTAGGAAAATTATATATAATAATTAATGGATTTAGAGAATTAAAAAGAGCGCACATACCTTCAGCCAATCCCAGCCTATCGATTTTTCATTGGCCCGAAGGAATACGGATACCGGACCCGTTTCGGTGCTGGTGGTCGGCATGATTGAACCATTGAATGGCTATAACGGTCAATTAATTACTCACGTTCCATACATTGGAGAAATTAGTACTCCTTCGCGATAAAGGGCATCACCAACTTCAATGGATAGAGCCCCTCCACTATAAAGCTGTTGAAGTAAGAAGAACAGAAAGACTCTATCTACGTGCAGAGCTTACAACTGATTTGAACTTCCTTAAACGTGCTACATGCTGGGCACTTTTACTCCATGCCTAGAAAGCGCTTGGTCAATGTCGGCATATAACGGGAAACTCCAATGTAAACCTCTAAAAGCGCGGGATATGTGAATATAGTATCTGATTGAGTCGCCAGAGCACCTTCTAATACAGAGTCTGCTGATGGTTGACTTAGATTTAGCCTTGGAGGAAATACCGAGGCTGTAGTCCCAGCAGTGATCTACGCTAAATGTTACTGTGAAAATTGCAGTAGAATATAACACCGTCCCATACACTAGAAATTAAGAGACAGAATGCCATAGCATCTATAATATGGTGGTGACTTGGACATAATATTTCTATTAGATATGACAGGAAACTCACGATAAAATGGGAGACTGTGTATCGAAACGATTTCCCTTCTGGAATCGCTCTCCTCGCGATAAGCTATAAAAAGTCGTAGTATTACAACTGTACCGAGTTTTGGTTGAAGGTACTGTTAAACGTACCAAATATGATACCCCATTTTAAAACCATTTCGTGAGTTATGTAGATAGGCTTGGGATGACTCGAAGTTCCGGAGGAATGATATATAATACATAATTTGTCGTTCTCGGAATTAAGGTTAGCCTTGAAAAGATATAAACCATCTTTTGAAGTCCCCGCCAAGAGGTCGTGGAAGATAGGCACAGAAAATACTGGGAGGTTGCTGAGACCCTTGGATTTGGAAATTTCGAGCAAATCCTTGTAAAGATCCTGAGTACCCTGATCTTCGCTTATAACTAGAGCGTTGGATTCCGTCGTGAACAGAAGATGTGAAATAGAGTCTGCCGAATTCCGGAGTGAAATTGGAAATGGGGTACAACCGGCAAGTATGATTCCATATATCAAACAGAAGTATGTGATAGAATCTAAGTATCCAGTTAGGTTCTATTTCATACTTGCAAACAAGATCTAGATTCTGAAATACCTAATTTTGCAAGGATTGCAACTATGTAAGGTTTCCTCGAGTTGGACTGTACACCACAGTGGTCCTGAAAAATAAGAGCAGCGGACTGGATGGCGCTGCCAATTTGGATCCAAGACACTTGAGATACACTCCCATTGGCGTCTGCGCATTGAAAGACTGGATGGCTGGGATTTTTCTCAATATTATGTTTTACTAGCTCAAGTATGTTCGTCGATCCACTATTTAGTGGTGGAGGAATGAACGAGTTAGAGAGACGCCTATCGGAGCGAACTGGAGGAGAGACTTGACTCATAGTTGATGGAGACTTGAAAAATCGTCGATTGTCAACGATGTAATTTATAAGTGAGGGAAATATAAGGGTAGGAAGATCCACAAATGAAGTTCTATCGTGCCCAGTTCTGAACCTACCAATGTACAGAACCACGAGTTTGGATAATCATAATCGATCTATCAACGATTTGTAAGTTCTTACAAACAATGCCGAGTGCAATAGCTGCTTGAGTTCGTACTAAATTTAGAAATTTTGACGTCATATTTGCCACGTGTTTAGCTTATAGGGACGTCTAAGTGCTGGCGCTAACGTCCATTTGGTACCCAGTGCTATAATTAGTATTTGACTGAGTGTATCTTTAATTCTTTGGTGTATCTCGTGTTGTCCGGCGCTGTTTCATACGCAGGCCATAACGGGGAAGTTGAAGCTGAAACCTTTATCGAGTGCTTCCGAAGTTCTTCTCAGCTCTACAGATACCGAATTGGCGACTAACCAGTATTTTTAAACTATGTAGTCCGTCAAAGTAAGTGTTGATATGATTCATCGGCGTAAAATACAGGATTTCAAAAAAATAAAAAAGATGCTTGAAGGCGTGGTCTTTTCGTCTACGTGTAGAGCAGGCGATCTGCCTACACTACGAAACGGCATATTTTACGGATTCCACAATCACCGTTCCGACCGTGCTTATGTAAGCACGCCGCACCCTGACAACGCTCAGTGTTTTCAAATTTTCTTTACATTTTCTTCATTCTTCCCCTTTCCCTTTCCTCAAACTCTAGACCTCCCTTAATTTCCGTTTTACTGTACTTTCCCTCTTCTAGGTATTTTCTTTGTTTTATTTTCAGTATATAAACCTTTGTATCTAGTTCTGAACAATCCAGCTTAGTTTCTCCCCCGCTCATGTTCGCATTCTAAGTTTTCACCCTCAATCTCTCACTTATTTTGTCTTTCTCTCTCTATTCTCTTACTAATTAATTTACTACCTTAGGACACCCCAGAACAGACGGATATCTCGGTCGACTCGCATAATAATTTCTTTGTTAGGACGCTAGCGCAGCTTCCTCCTCTACATACGTAAATGACGGCGTAAGTATAGCAAAAACTAGATAAAATCCCTCTGGAGGTCCTGAATGACGACGTCACTGACTAATATATCGTGATGGTCTCCAGGAATCGTCACGACTCGTGCACTGGGATAAGCCTCCTTTGCACCCAATCCTGAAGTTAATTGTGTCTTCGGAGCTTCCAGGTAAATGCAAATACCCTCCGTCGTTAAATATATAGTAGGTACAACCTTGATCGACTTCAACCAAGAAGTGTAGAGATCGCGAGACCACTGTCCTTCAGAGCGAAAGTCATTTCCGAACAAGAATTTGATGGAAATCGAAATCGACATCTTCATTATCTTTATCGTATCCTCCAAGAATCGACTAACTGGTTGATTATTTACCAATGCTCCGAATTCGTGCGCGAGCCAAGAGAAACCAGCGTCTACCTCAGCAATCCCTCGTGTCCGAGCGTTGGATGCCATACTTTGAAGAATCTTAAAATTGTTATGCAGATATTCATTGTGATCTTCCACGGAGGTATTAGGATTGAAGATAGAAAGGTCGCTAATACCATGAATATAGGCATTAGGAAAATGATCCAAGAAGGCGAGTTGCATAACTTCGTTCCCAGATTGTTCAAAAAGCTTGACGAGATAAACCAGAATTAGAGAAGATCCGCTGAAACACGCAAAGCGATATGGCCCAACAGGACGTTCCCTCTGTTAAGTTTGAGCTTAGGTCAGAACTTGTTTGCATAGTATAACACACTTTGATTTGTTTGTAATAGAATGAAGCAAGGTGCTTGAGGGATTCAAACGTAGGGGGTTCTTGCGTGATATCGAGTGACCACAAGGCAGACTTGTATTTCTCTTGGAACTGTTTGAAACCACCTGAAGATCCTGTGATATCTACATATATAAGAGTCAGTATAATTTAATTGATATATAATTAAGCAATATACCGGGTATGAGAATTAAAGGAATATCTCTATCATTTCCCTCTCTAAATTTTACAATTGCAGAAGAATAGACATGGTCCTGGCCATCCCCACGTTTTAACCATGAAGTAAACTTCCGATCTAAGTCCGAATTTGGCTCGACATATGAGTCATATAGGAACAAACTAAGTGAGTTAATGGTTGGGTATGTGAATAGGATATCGGGCTGAAGATCTGTCTCTCTGTTTGGTACGACATTGAGAGAGGATTGTTTGCGATTAAGCATACGCAGGATAACAGAGCGAATGTAAATTGCTGTTAAGCTTCCAAATCATTAGTTCACGAGTGAAAATCACGATATATTGAATCGTCGTAACTAACCTATCTGCACCATTGGAGAAAAAGTTATCGTCATCTTCAATGGGCCGAGATAGTGTTCGCGAAATGACTGAGCGAACAAAGTCTTTGACCTTAGTCAAATCCAAATCATCGGAGTCCAGTTCATATTCATCTAAACCTATCCCCATTTCTGTCTCATTATATAGTTTCTGAATTTCTTCATCGTATTCTCGTAGGACAGCATGGCGCTTCGGGTAACCTTTGGCTGTGTACTCAAATGGCCTGCTCGAACTAGCAACAACAATCATCTGATACAGTATCTTTAGATAATCACTACATTATTAGAAAGTGTAACTTACTTCTTTGAATATGCGGGAATGCGCAGGCGCATTCTTATTAGCACCTTGTATCACATCCCTGCAACAGATTCAAATTAATTGGATACCACCATATCGATTGCCTCACCATATCATATCGCGATAGTTCTGCACTTTCTTGCCATCGGCAGTATTGAAAAGATAGCTTTTCGCAGGCAATATGACAATGCCTGCTCTCGGTTGTCCTCTACCAAACATGACAGCAGCAGCTATTCTGGGGTCCTGCCAAATATGCTCCTCTACAACAAGCAATATTGAAGAGTTAGAATTTAAAACATCAATTAATTGACATCGATACTAACCAATGGGTATGGGATTTGTCTTCGATAATCAACCCCTGTAAGCACCTTAGCTATAAGAGATTTGATGGGTTTAATCACCTTTTCCTATAGATAAACTCTGTTAAAAAAGTCAAAGCCAGTTCACGAGAGGAATTTACGCACTCCGCTACTATGAACAATTAAATCATCTTATACTGTTACTCAGAAGGTAGCTAAGACATAGACTAACTGGCACTCACCTTCCCGCCCCCAAACCTTCCATAGGGTCAGATCAGTAGGATGGCGCACGATAACATCTGCAGTATAATAGGCAGATACTCCATCCACCTTGGTGTTTACAACAGCGAGCCTCTTGATCTCACTCTCCTAATTTCTTGGTAGTTAATACATCAAACTTGAATGTAAAGTTCAGTCTTACCCTGACGATCAGCTTGTACAGCCCATTTTCTATAGGAATAAACGTCAAATTGACACCAGGTGCAGTCTGTAAGCAAAGTGAAAAGATCAGAGACACAGCACATGCATATCATGTTCTATCGCGCACCATCATCCAGTCCCATCCAACGGATTGAGAATTGGCTATATTACCGTGTCATTCTAATCAGCTGGGAGAATAATGTACTCAATCACATACTTCGAAGGAATAGAGCCACGGGCCCAGTTTCAGTTCTGCGACGATTCATGAGATGGCTACGTTGAAATGTTATGTGACAAAGTTGATACCCACGTTCCGTACATTGGATAGAGAGGGACACCTTCATGGAACAGCGTATCGCCAATCTCCTCTGATAGAGACCCTCCGCCATAAATCTATTATAGTAAGTGGGTCGGCATGGGATATATATCTATAGAACTTACCACGGATTTAAAACTTTTCAAAACTTCTATACGCTGGGTATTTTTACTCCAAGTCTTACAAACCAGATCTGTTGATGGGAACATAAAAAGCAAAAATGTTCAATGCGTACCTCCAAAAATGAAGGAATTGTGAAGATTATATTCGATTTCGTTGCTATAGCGCCCTCTATTAGCGAATCTGCAGAAGGTACCGTTATACTCTGTTGAGGAGGAAACACCGATGATATTATTCCAGTTGTAATCTGCACTGAAGCGTCAGCACTATCATTCAGGATGAGATGAGGGATGTAATTACGCTGGTAAGTAAGACACAGAATGCCATGCTGTCTATAATTATGCGATAAGCAACATCTCTCATAGAGAAGCCTAGAGACTAACGATAAAATGGCAGTCCATGCATAGAGATAATTTCCATTCTGGTATCAGCATTGGGTTCACGCTGACCTATACACGTAATGTCAGTACTGGCAATACCGATTATTTTTCCGTGAAAGAATCGATAAACGTACCCATTACGATTCCCCATTTAAAAATCATATCATGCGTTAGGTAAATAGGTTTGGGATAGCCCAATGTTCCTGAGGAGTGGTATAAGATGCATAAGCTGTCGCCCTCTGCATTGTGATGTGCCTTGAAAAAGTCTGGACCATCATTTGAACATTCGAACAGATCAAGGAAGGTTGGAGAACTGATCAAAGTAGGAAGTTTGGTAATACCCTTATTATTAGAAATTTCCACGGAAGCGCTATAGAGAGCTTGAGCGCTCTGATCCTTGCTGATAAGGAGAGCTCGGAGGTCTACGGTGGACAGAAGGTGGGCGATGCCATCCGGTGAGTTCTTGAGCGAAATAGGGAATGGTACGAAACCAGCCAGCATAATTCCATAAAGTAAACAGAAGTATGTAATAGCATCTAAAGCGCACAAGTTAGTATTACTGCATATTTTGAAGATAGAACTGTCATACCTAAGTTTGCAAGTATTGCGACCACATGAGGCTTTGGCAAGTCGGAACTAACGTCGTAATGATCTTGAATAATAAGGGCAGCGGATTGCAACGCCTTGCTAATTTGGATCCAAGAAACTTACTGTATGTTTCCATTTGCGTCTGCGTACTGAAAGACAGGGTAGCTGGGATTTTGTTTGATATTATGTTCTACTAGACCAAGGATATTCCTAGGTCCGACGTTTAATGGCGGAGAAATGAATGAGCTTGGAGAAGTGCTATCGATGTAACCCCCTGGTGAAGATGTGAGGCTCATGGCAGATATTGAAGCATCTCATCGTAGCTCAACGGCTTATATTGGGACTCGGAGGGAATTACTCCCAAACGGTAGAAGCATAATTCATTACTAAAACTTACAGAAGTAGTTAGCTAAGATCGAAGATCGTTGCTGTATATAGCTCTTACCTTATAGCCTGTAATATATTAATACCTTGTATATTATGATATCTAGGCGAGTAGAAGCTGAAGGAGGAATGAATTTAGCGAGTTTAAACATGTGAACTTTACAGCCCGCAAGCTGGAACAACCCAGAGTAGATATTCAGATGCAGAATACATTTGGTAGCGTTGAATACAGAAGCAATAGTACTTACAAAAAGCCAGTGTCGGTTTCTTATTCAACCATGATCCCGAGGGAAGCTTTTGCTAGAGCCAAATAACTGATTTTGACCAGGATACATGGAGTCCTGGATATTAAGTATATTTCAACAGACTTCAACTAAGTTCATACTTGTAGCCGCATCATAAAAAGTACAGTCGAGATGCTTCTTGCAACCGGCTGGCGGCGGAGGAATGGTTGTCCCTTTCGAAATTGATACATGTGTTAAACTGGAGCGGGAACTTGAGCCCGGATGCGCATTATTGCTTTCTAGCGTTGAAAGCAATGGGAAAGTTTATTTCCCTTAGGTGAGTTTTTGCTGGTGCTGATTATGGACTGTTTTTTT
>JASFCY010000212.1:0-14532 GCA_036940585.1 Cyathus olla
GGCATGCTATTGTGATCTGCACGCATCTGCTTGATAGCAGCGGGCGGTAGGATGCCGTGGACGATGCTGATGTTGACGCCTGCCTTTTCGAGGATGGATGTATGCGGGTTCGGAGTGGATGTGATAGAGGGATCTGAGGGTGCTGAGGCGAAGACGCAGGATTGTCCAGAGCCGCCTTGAGGGCGTTGCCAGGAGTCACGTTTGAAAGGTAGAGAGTTGGGATCGAGCTCTTCGAAGGAGCGCACGATGCGGTTCTGCAGGTCTGTGATGTACGCGGCGACTTGTTCGCGCATCGGGGGAGTCGTGATCGTTGTTGAAGACATGGTGTTCTAGGTGTACAACGAGGATGAGAGGGCGATGTTACTGGTGGTGATGGTGATGGTAAGAAAGACTGATAGCCTGGAAATTGATTCTCTCACCGACCAATGATCGAGATATGAATCCCGCCTAAGAGCTGAGAAAGTCATCCAACATCAACATCAGCCCATATTTCTACGGCCCCGGGAATAAGAGAGCCATCTAGATATCTGAGAGTATCCACGCGCTCTCAGGCTATCTAGACGGCTCTAGTATTCCCGGGGCCGTAGAGACTCGTTGAGGCAGCCCATCGGTTTTGTTGGTCGCGGCTGGATAGCCTGGAGCTTTGATTGAGGGCTGGCACCGGGCATGGCGATGACCCCGACCATGTTAGCAACGCACTACTTTTCTTCCATGGACCATATTGTTGGTCACTATTCGTTAGACGGTGTTGTCGAAGTACAAGCAGTGCGAGCTTGCGAGCGGTGTAAGCAAGCAGCCAGAAATTTTCTCAGGGTTGTCTCAAGTTGTCTTCTTGGTCTTGACACCCACCGTCAACTCACCATTGTTCTTCGTCCAAGTTTTTCGAGATAGAATTTTCCGCTAGGTTGCCAACAAAGGATTACAGGTGAACATTGTCCAAGCTACCAGTACAATACTACTGCCAATTGGCTATTACACATCATACATCGGCATATATTACAGAATCAGGAGGAAGCCACCTCTCAGCTTTGGACCAAGTTTCCACCTCGTCTTTATTGGCGTGACGTCCAAAGACAGCAAGGGTGAACCACTTTACCAGTTCGTCTGGAATGTTTTGACTCATGTCGACTGTTTCATTTCCATAATAAGACCACAAGGCACTGATTGTCACGAACCGCAGATCCGTTGGCAATCGTAGTTGTCTCGCAAATACAAATGTGAGGAGAATTATCACGTAGTCCGTTGGTTCTTTTTTCAGTCGCTCTATAATTGAATATATGTCAGAGGACACTCTGATGACAGATAAAGATGTGACATACTATCGAGAAGAAGTTGCGAAAGAAGGCTGATGTACCCTTTGAAGGTCGAAATTTCTTTTGAATTGCTCAAAGAAATTATCTCGGACAAGATCGACTTTCGTACTGATATAAAGAGTGAGCCATATCGTCCCGTCTGTTGTTTCAAGTAAAGTAAACTCACTGTCGTCATCTCGTGCCAGCAAAGATATAAGTCGAGCAGTAGGAACCTTGAAGCTATCCTTGTCGAGAAGTAGCATAAATTGAGATAAGTTTCGTTTGATCTCGCCGACGCATATATCTGCCGATAGTTTAATACCGGAGGTTTCTCAGAGAGCGTTATTGAGGAGAGACATAATTGAATCTACCGTCATTTGCTACGTGAACAATCATGTCCAACGCCTGTATACGAACATCATCATTGAAATTCTGATCGTCCAAAGCTACTGAAATAACGTTCGAGATCGTAGCGTAGATACTTTCAGCGAAGACTTTAAAATCTTTTGGAATGTATTATTTAGGCGCCGTACGTTTCATGTTAATCCATATACTCACCAACCATCTGAGAGCTGGTCTTTGGTGACTGCATTGAAGAAGCACCTGCATGATGAACTAAGTGTAAGGATGATTCATCCTAAACGGATATGGATCCATACCGTATTTTTCATAAAGATGTGCGAGCAATTTAATAGCGGTCTCCTTTACTAGAGGTCCGGAAGCATTATTTAGTAAAGCTGAAGCCAGCTTTTGTGTCGTCGAAGTCGCTGCGCTACTGTCGCGAAATTTCACTGGTAAGCTTAGTCAGGGTCTATTCACAACATTAGAGGAAATCTCATTTACCGGTGCCAAAAAATCTTATCAGGAACTTTTTGCCTTCGACTGTTACTGACATTAACAACGAAAGTATTGTAGCAACGATAGAAGGCGATATTTTGTCTTTCCCCACGTCAGATGAGGATGAAATAAAAATTAGCGCCACGAACCAGTCATAACTTCATTCTTGAGCAAAAATGATGCCGCTGCGTGGATTAGTTCCTTACTGTTTCCCTCACACACGACTATCTTCAGTAGATGCGGCATTGCAGTACCTACAGCATGCTCACGAAAGTCAGCTGTAAGATAAGAGCTGGTAAGCAGAGATATAAGGATGATCAATGAATGAAAGTTGGACCGTTATCTGTATCAGAGGTACTTGCGACCGCTTCAATCGCATGGATACGTTTTTGGTAATTGTGGCTTTTTAAGCCATTTTCGATATTTTCTGAAATCTTTTTGAATACCTCTGACTTCAGTTTATCTGCCAACGACAAGGAAATAAGTTTTTATTGGAGAAAAGTCCTAATAACAAAAATACCTGATCTGGAGACAAGGTTCGACATCGAAATTACTGATTGCGTTCGTACACTCTCGAGAGCAGCGTGATCAACTGACGTCTTCGCGATAATATCCAAGTATTTTGTAGCATCTTTGTCTAGGCTCGCTAGGTGTTTTGTGACATCTTTAACATCCCCATCCAATTCTTTATCCAAGGTTGCTGAGGGCGTTATAGAACCATTGTCATCAGCAGGTACTCGGGCGAGTTTTTCCGTGGTTGTGACATCTTTACCATCTTTAACTACCTCTTTATTATCCAGGGCCGGTGAAGGTTTTGTAAAATCATTGTCGTCAGTAGATACTAGGACTAGTTTTTCCGCAAGATTGACCCAAGCGCGACAAATCATGGCGGACGATTCGTTTTTCAATCTGGATTCTAAATGCTGGGGCGAAATTACTTTCATTAAGCTTTCACGAATGTCAACTGTTATAAGCCCATAAGTCTAGCAAATAATTAATAAGGCCTGACGTACCATTACCGTCACATAGTAGAGATGATAAAGATTCTACTGCTTTGTGACGGACATCTGCATCGGTGTCATTATTTGCCAAGCTTATGATTATAGATAGTGATTTCCGAGATTCTGCGACTATGTTTTATCAGTCCCCTGAATAAAATGTCCCCCCAGCCATGAACATACTTTTATTGGCTAATGTGTTGAGTAGTGGGACATATGCGATACGAACTTCCCAATCTAAGTCGTCGAGTTTGTCATTTAATTGGTGAATAATTGATTCAGCAACATCCTTGTAAAGCTTGTCTATAATATAAGTTAATAAAAATTAATAAGATCGGTAGGTGACAGTAAGTCGATTGTAGGGTTCGAAACAACATACTGCTGTCTTTCTCCGAGATCAGGGACCTCAGAGACTCAATAGCCATGCAACAGACATCTTCATCATCGTCCTTTAACATTACGACGATCTTTTGCGCTGCATCCGGAAACCCTGCAAGATTTTATTCAACAAAAGTATAAAAAAGACTGCGTAATCATACCTTGTCGCGCCATTTCAGCAAGTAGCTCTACCCATTTCACACGAAATACCCAGCGAGAACTCCTTGTTGGTATTTTTGCATATGAAGCAAATGATTTTAAGGCCTCTTGAAGCTTATCTACGAGTATAAATTAGCATTCCCAACATTATAAAAATTGGAATATTTACTGTTATCATCTATCTTTGCTAAAGAAATCAACGACTCCACAGCTGATATTCTAACTGATTCAACATGATGTTCATCGACTGCAAAATGTTCTAGCTTCTCCAGTGCAAATTCAAGGTCACCTAAAAACATTACATAGTATACAGTCATATCAACCATTCGTATGCATATATAATAATTATGCTTGCCTTCCAGAGAGAATTTGTTTAGAGTAGGGATCCATGCACATTGAACATCTTCCGATTCACTAGACAACCATTTCTCGTTTTCCATCAGTAGATTCCGAATGAGTTGCTTGTGTTCCTCTGATAGAGTTTAATATGGATTACGGCGTGAAAAGATAGTAATAGATTAACCTCTCAGACCCATGTGGGCCAAGGCTATGATTGCAGTGGATTTGACTTGTACATGCTCACTTCCATGTTTACATGCAACGGTTTGAATAGCATTAAGTAGCTCTTCTAGATTTACAATTGACTGGCTAGTCAATTGGAAGGCAGTAAACATCACATACCATACAACGAATCTTCAGGTCCGAACGTTTGTAGGGACTCAATTTGTTTTGGATCGAATTTATCAATTGATTGAGTGTCGTCTGTTGATATATCGAATGAGAAGTGGCGAAATGATATGTTTAAATTTCTCGTACGTTCACTCCTTATAGTAGCGGGGGTGGGGCTGGAGGATAAGGCTTCCGGGGTAACAGCTGTAAATGCAATGCAAGCTTACTTATCTAATCAAGACCATATATTGAAAAAGAAAACGTACGAAGTCGATTTAGCGAAATCAATAGCTGAAAGAAGTGGATAACCTTCTGAGCTTCTGCTTCATTAGTGAACTGGCTCATTGATAGCTCCGACCCTTTGAGTTCGAGAGACTCATACAAATCCATAATCATTTCTCGAACGATGTTTGGAGCTATGGGGGGTGTTACTATGACAGAACGGTAAAGATTAATCACTGGTCACATCACGTACATATAGGACTAAAATTTTCCAGGATCTCTAGGGCCGTTTTTCGAATATTTTTTTCTTCCTCGTTGACCGCTATACTCATTAGTTTACCAATGATTTCAGGAGATGTAGCTACAAATATTTATTATTAACTTGTATAGCGCGTAGGAAATGCACGCAATTACCACCTTCAACTGCTGAAAATTTTTGTTATGATCTCAAGATAGCATCTCGATGTATTTCAAAGAGGCACATACGACTATGACTTTTGACGATAGAGTTTAGAACGGCATATGCATCTGCACGGAGGTCTTTATGTTCCACTTCCAAAAGTTCCGCTACAAATAATGACGCTAGCTTTGGTGTCTCGCGGCAGAATCGTATAGCTGAATGTTGAGTTCGCCGATTTTTACTTTTTATCTTTGATTGAAATCGTTCCACCAAGGCATGATGGATAGTAGATTTCCACAGACCTACGAGAAGGTATATGGATAAAGAATAAAAGCAAAGAAAGGTTGCTAACTTGTATCATTTGGGCATAATATCGCTTGTAGATCTGCAATATATTGGTAGTACTGTTTGCAGAGATCATGTTCGCTGTCGGCTCCGTCGATGTACTGCCCATCATTGAAAATAACATCAGTGGCCAATTTTCTAGCAAACAAAGATATACTGGATGTTGAAATAAAATAGTACGACGGGAATCCAATGAGATCAACAATAAAAACATTAATCCAGGGTTTTATATCCTCTGGAGCAGATTTAACTAAATAATATAATCAGTGGTCCAGACCTCTAAACGAAATGCAGAATATAAATAGCCTAACTTCCTTTCAAAAGATTCAGTGCTGTTTCGAAAATCCTATTATGTTCACCCCATATATATGCTTGGTCACGAAGTGTTGACAGAAGGAAATCTTTCATGACTTTCTTGATATCGCTTTCAGATGATCCTTGTTGTGTAGATGTTGTATTAAATCTAATCATTGTTGTAAGAGCTTGATAAGAGCATACCATATTTTAATAGAACTCGCAGCAACATCTCTGAATTATCATCGATATCAGAGTCGTTGGTGCTTTCCGTTAGAAATATATCTGTTAGCTGAGTTGTCAGTGAATGATCGGGAGCTACGAAGTTGGTGTTTATCATCAATTTCAAAACACGCAACATCAGATCATTTGATTTTTTCGGTTCATCTGAATTCGGATTAATTGCTGTAATATATCTTCCGACTGTCCCATCGATATCGTCCTTTGCTGAAATAGAGATATAAGTACGGGATCAGATATATTAATAATTGGGAATTTACTAGAGGGGACACTGCATTGTAATGTCTGAATAACTTCCAGGGCGTTCTTTCTGATATTATAATCTTCATCATTTAGCACTAGCCGAACGAATGCGTCGATAAAGTTCTTAAGAGAAATTTGAGACCAAGTTTCTACAAAATGATAAGACGTCCACCGTAAAATTTAGAAGTAGGAAGCAAACTTTTCTCGGAGATGGAAGCCTCAAATGTTCTGATGCCAAGGATTCGAAAGGATTTTTCTTTATGTAACAGAAGTGAAGATATCACTGTTACGATGCGAGTCAATTTTCTAAAAGAAAAGAATATTAATAGATATTAACCTGGGTGCAATTCTAAATCTGGTATATTGTCGAGAAATATCATGGGTTTCCATACTTTGGCTAAATAAAGGGCACTTCAGACCTCTGCAGCCATTTGAAGATTATGACACGTACCAATCTTCCCAAATAGTTTTTTGAGGTACTTCTGAGCCAGAATTTCTGCGTATTTTTTTTTCGTTGCATCACTCCATCCAGTTGTTGTTCCAACTTTCGCTGCAGCTAAGTATGGGTTGTTAATAATAGGGCATATTGAGTCGGAGGCATTACAATACCTTTTGCTATAGACAGAGACAAGATGAAAGAGCTGATAGTTATCATGTTTATCTCGTCTTTAACAAGCCCTCTACACGAGGCAACGAGGAAATCAACTCGATAGCGAGGTTGTACGTTATGAACCATGATTTCCCACGGATGATTCACAACTTCAGTATGCGTCAGACTCGTAAAGGGAGAATCTGGTTGAGCTATATCCCCACGTTCGAGCATCTCTGAGATATGTATGAGAAGGCTAAATGCCAGAGGTTGAACATCATCTGGGAAGTCATTCCAGATATATAGAGGAGAGCCGGAAGGCAGTGTGAGAACCACTTCAAACGCCTTGTAGAAGTTTGAGCCATAGGTGGGAGGTTCTGGGACGTGATTGAGTCTCGACTTTAGTAGTGATGATTCACAGTAGTCCGAAAATTGTAACAATGATTCGAAGTAATAGCAAAGTTCTTTGTTTTTGTTATGAAATCCATACGTCATGCACTCCTGAAGCCGCCTCACGACAACCGTTGGTGTATCGGATTTACCGAAATATTTTTGCCAATCAATACCGAGATTTGACCATTGTCGTGTCAGCTCAGCGATTGCTTCGTCCACATAGAGATCTTTCGATGATTTGATTAGTTTATTTAGCCAGATGTCCGCGAGCTCCTCCTCAATTCCCTTCTCGGAAAAATCGGCTAATTCTTCTTTCTCTTCTTCAGTTTCGAGCGAAGCGTCTGTTTTTTTGCTTTTAGGAGTCGAATAGAATCTTTTTTTCAGGATTCTGAATATATCCGAAAGAGGAGTTTCAAAAGGGGCCGATGGACAGAACACAGGAATGATAGTGGCGACCAGGTAGACAACTAATCCAGTGCTAGCCAGAGTGGTCAACAGTTTTCCAATTCGACGATCATTGTCAAATGATTGGAGTGCGAAGCCGGCTGCGAACAAGAAAGCCGAAATCTGGATAAGGAGTGGAATAATTTTAGTGGTCCTTTCCAATTTCCAACGGTGCGCTCTCTTATCATGCCTCCGGTGGAGAACAGCATTTATTGCGCCTCGCTTGCTGGTGACAGGGATAAACTTTACAATCCATGCTCTAGCAAGGACTCCCATAATTGCGCCGAAAAGTGTTATAATTAAACTGGCGGAATACAATCCATTGATCCATATATCAGCGCTAGTTGTCGATGAGGATTGGGACGAATCGCCAATTTTCTGGGAATTGCCACCGCTATTCAAGGTAGTAACGAAGGAGGATACAACACTCGCGAAGAGACCAGCCTGATACACGATTCAGGTTTCTTTACATGACTCATAGAATGCCAGCCACTTACGAATATAAGAAGGGAATCGAGCCCAGTTTTCCATACTTCCGCGCGCTCTTTCGCTTCCTCTTCCGCATCTTTCAGATATAGTTCCCATATCTTTGCATCCGGATTGAATCGCGTTTTCCAACTGTGTCCCTCATTTCCCTTCGTCTCTGGTTCTGCGTTTCTCCCCGCCTCCGCCGGGTAACTATCGTGGGATGGTCCTGCTTCTGCATCATCAGGGCCTTGATTCGTACGAAACTATATTTCCGTCAGTGATAAGTAGACAATTCAAGGGCTAACAAAGCAAGAGTATACTCACTTGCTTCAAAAACGGCATCTCCCTGCACCTGCCACGCGATGAACAATTGTTACACGGTGGGCGGGGGAAGGAAACGGGTGCGTTGCTTAGGACGTACTATCATAAATTTGGTCCATCAGGTATAAGATTTATAGAATCCCACCAACGGGCACACCCGTGCTATATCCATGATCACAATTGCGAAGTTTGTAGTCCCCTGCTATATCTCGATTACCAGATCTGAGCCTAATGCGGTAATGGGACGTGAGTATACTTGAACCAGTTGGCATTTGATCAAATTCAAATTGCAGCGTCTGTTTGCCTTGCACGCGCCTTTGACATAATATTTTTATTTCTGTCTTAAGGTAATGAAGAAAATAAATGGGTACCCACGATGTGTAAGCAAGTCAGTAAGTAGGTTTTATAGTAAGTAGTTATCTACCTTGCTGTTTAAAGTATAATAAGTATGTGTAAGTAGTAAGTATGAGTATTTGAAGGGTACTACAATTTATATAGACAAAAAATTACCATACACTAATTTATCTGCTACATATTGTCAATTTTAGTAAGCTGAGCTTAGAAAAACAGATCTACGAAGTATTGTAGAGCAGGCAATCTGCCTGCACTACGAAATATGCGTATTTACGATCTCGACTCGCTCCCTCTGATGCGTGCTTACGTAAACCACACGCTCGATCCAACGGACGCGTGTTAAGTAGCAGGTGTATCTTCTTTCTCCCGCTCCACTCAGATTCCCCCGACGCTTTCCTTAATACATCGTTCCCAGTGCGCCTCTCTCAACATTTCAGGAACGATTGAACCATTCAAGTTAATCCAAAGCCCGCCGCACCCTAACAACGCTCAGTATTTTCAATTTTTCTTTACATTTTCTTCATTTTCTTCATTTTCTTCTCCCTTCTTCCCCTTTCCTCAACTATAGACCTCCTTTAATCTCCGTTTTACTGCAATTTTCTTCTTTAGGTAATATAAACTTTTATATCTAGTTCCAGTGTGATCATCTCATTTTATACACATCTTACTTCCTCCTCTCTAATGCTCCAATTATAAGATTCTCAGTCTGATTCTTTCTCTATTTCGCATTCTCTATTTTCTTACTAATTGATCTACTACCTTAGGACATCATAGAATGGATGGATGTCTCGGTCGACTTGCATATTATTTCTTTGTTAGGACTCCAACGCCGCCTTCTCCTCTACAGTATCACGAGCTTTTCAGCTCCAAACATGATTACAGCCTACAATACATCATTGTTAATTGATTCGTGTAAGTACTTATATATCTACAGATTAAATTAAAGCACTTGAATAAGGCTATTTCCTTTTTATTATTAAATATACTTCCCTTAAATAAACCTTTGTATGCTATAGCTCAAGAAGTATTTATAAAAAATACAATATACTAATATTATTTGAGGTATCTAAGAGGCATTAAGACTTTGCGAGACTTTTGTATTGCTAAGTCCAAACGAAGAATTTCCGCGCGTGAGCGTACGAATCGGTTAGCAGTTCGTAACTGAACGCCTGACGCACATAGGCGCCTACGCAGCTTGACGGGCTGGCTCGAAATATGACACGTGCAAATCAGGAGATCCGGATCGAGTTACAACAATCGACACAAGACCGCAATTGCGTTCTCTCCTCCTGGAATCTAGATTGAGTAGCTTTATCTGGCATGTACTATACTACCTGGGCTTGGTTTGGGTGCCGTCACGTACTGTTTGGGCGATTATCATGCAAACGTTCAAACATTCAATGAGTTCAACGTTTCAACGTCAACCGGCCGATTATTTTAGCATCCTCACTTCAATACAGACAGACAGCCTTCACTTATGTTATGTCAGAGGCCCGTGAGCAACTGGATGAGGGGACTGAGTTTACGGGGAGGACGAGCAAGAAGGGAAATGAGAAGGGATTTTGCGACCTATTGGAGCATCCCACCTACGTACTAATTTCCTATAAGAGGGCTTTCCAGGAGGCAGCCAGTTTGAGACGCTTCCCATAGCTGGCGCAATGAGCCGATTTATCAGGAGGTGGAGCTCAGTCTTGAGGTGGAAACAAGGTGGAAACGCGGAAGAGACTTCCGAGGACTACCTAGAACCTTCACAAATGGAAGCCTTTGATTCCGCATGCGGCCTCATTTTCTGCTCGGTCACAGTGGCCAGGCATCCACCGTAGCACGATCTGAATGCATTGAGCGAGTAGAGGCCTATATTTATGCTTGGCATAATTACAATGCTCACGCTGCGAAAACAGCGCTAGTAGTACCAGTCAATCGCGGAGGAAATAAGCATCACGGGAAGAAGTATAATCATATAATAGTACAGTCGAACCTCTCTTAACCCATACCCCTCTGGACCATGTACTATTCTTGAGCGCTAAACTAGCACTCGAATAGCCGCCGCGTGAGAAACCAGAAATAAATCATATCGTTAGTACTGAGACCTAAGTATAAATGTATTATACTTTACTAATTCACTTTTTATGCATCTTTCCACTGTGGAAGAGATGACATTGGGTGGAAATTTTTGTAGTTGATTGCTCTCGGACCCTTAGGCACTCGTGACACAAAATGCTAGTAATCGCAGTTAATTGACTGGAAAAGGAATAAGTCACAAATGTTCGCATTTTTTAAGGTTATCTAGCGCTGGGGCACGTTAGTTAGATGCCAAAATGCTAACTTTAGGACACTATTTGCGTGCACCTAGTCTAAAATATGCACTTAAACTATGGGGTATGGGTTCGAAATCCCCGCCGACCGACTTGGTGGATTGACGAAACCATGGGACTCTAAGAGGTTATGGGGTAGAAGAGATTCGACTGTAGTTTTCTTTCAAAAGTTAGCCCAATTTTTAACCTTGTCTTCATTCTTCTGGACTCCGTTCTTTTCGTCCCGTCAAGCGCCTCCCACCTGTGTCTTATTGTAAATTAATAGCGCCTTAACTTCAGCTGACATACTTAGTGTCATACTCTGATGAGCTATCGTGAAAATCGTACTCGCAAATCTCCACTGCCAGTGTCTTTTTCTTCCCATCGACAAAAATATCCTTCACTCGGACTAGATTAAACCCATTAAGCGCTGATCTAGCATACCAGAGGATGCGCTGGCATTTGGGGGATGATGCAGGTACCGAGTAATAGCAGGGGTTAATCTGAAGCTGGAGAGATTGATGAAAGCTCCAGTTTCCATATCCGCAAGGTGCAGTCGTCGGAACATGACACTAACACACAAGGACCCGTAAGGCTCCATGCGACAGAGTTCACAGTCCCTTCACTATGACCCTCTAAGGCCTCTAAGAATGTGCCACTATTGCGGTGCCATATGTAGACTTTACCATCTGTAACAGGGAGTTGCCGGACATATCAGTTCTAATTAGGACCCGAGCTAGCAAATAAAAGTGTTTAAAACGCACCTTTAGTTCCACTGACTACCAAATTTTCATCCACTCCGCCAAAGCAACTTCGAACTATGTGTTTTTCTTGATGGTGTCCGGCATATTTACGTGTTAATTTTTCCTTGCTGATATTCCATAGGGAGACTTCCTATGAAGAAAAAACCAGCACTAAAAATCAGCCCGTAAAAATGAAAAGTTTCGTCTCACCGGCATAGTACTCAGTGAACAGTTTATAAGTACATAATGTGAGTTTCGGGACGTCTTCACACTCGTTACTTGACCTTTGAGAGAATTTGACCTATAGATAAATAGGAGAAGTCAAGTTAACATAGAACATAAAAGGTCCGATTACTTATTCAAGACACACCATATTTGTTTTCTCGTTTTCCACTCAAAAACTGAAATACTGCTCTTGTGCTGAGATTCGGGTTCTTTCCCAACAGAACCTATGTTTTCAGCATATCCAACGATTACCGGTCGTGTAAAGTCAGGTGTCAGAGCAAAGTCTGTTATTCAGAGATTTGTCAGATGCCACACATCCTTAACACCCCCATTTTGATCCTAAAATCAAGGATTAATAGTCAGCAGAGAAGTATAACAAGCTGAGTCAATATCTACATGCAGCACCAAGATAAAAGTGCTAGGAGATGATAAAGCATTGATACAGAGAAAATACTTACCCAATGAATTATCTTTCAATCCATGCCGCCAGAGATGAACTCATTTCCATTTGGTAGCCATGAAAGTGCGGTCACAGCTTCGGTGTGCTCTTCCAGGGTACGGATACAGACGCCAGTCTGTAGGATAAGAACTTGCATGAGCCCACTATCTGATAACTGCAAAACAGGTTTCCCGTAATCGGATCATCATCAGCACCTGCGTATTCCACATCATAATATAGTCGTGACAACTTGTGAGAAAAATCTCATCGTCCAGTGACCACGCTAGGCAGCTCCCAGGATATGGACGTTCACGCAGTACGTGTAGTTGAGTCTATTCCTGCAATAGAGTGCCTGAGTTTAAAGAGGGATTCTGACGAAGTATGCAAGTAAGTTTCCCGTGAAATTGAATGGCTGAGGGAATGGGGGAAGCCATATACCTTAGCACGCCATATTATCGCTGTGTTGTCCCTGCCGACACTTGCTAACAATACACTATCGTGACTCCATGCCATATTCCATACTTCGTCTGAGTGTCCATTTAGAATAAACGATGTCTTCTGAGGGGGAGGACCAGGTGTCTGTTGAGGGAGGGGTTGATGGGGATTCATAGAAGGAATGGTTAACGAAAGCGGTGTCAACGCATGTTATTATGGTAATCCTTCTTAGGCGCTATATCGCGACTCGCTCACACGAACTGGCATTTCAGTTCAAGTTTTTCGCGCTTGAGTTCCCCTTTCGCCCAAATCCCACTGGAGACCCCCAGCTTATACCGATCATGTCGTACAACTGAAAGACATATATACTGAGCTATGATCGTCAGTAGCAGTCTCAAAAGGAGTCGGACCCTGTCTGCAGAAAATACCCCAAAGAGGCCTATATGGGATCCTGAGAAGGGAATGTTAATATAATCAACGCAGATTTGTTTGGTAGCGAAGTACATAGGCATTACCTTCCCCCACCTTTTTTACCAATGTGATTATTAATTGATGTCGACTCACGAGTAAGTAGTAGTGAGTCGCCTCTAAGTCGCCTCACTACATAAATTCCATTAGTTCACTCCTCCACTTGTCCTCCACGCGTGCTCGCCCATTTTCTATATTCCATGGTTCGTAGATGCCGTAGTACGATGTGACGCTCCCTTGGAGTAGAGAGTATATGTGAGACTTGAATATGTCTTTTTGGGTCTAGTAAAGTTTGAGTTAAGTGGGTGGAAACAAGGAGGGCTCAGTTTACTTACTTGACTCTTGCGCTCTCCGCTTAGGGTGGCGTGGCGAGTGCTCACTGAAATATTCCCACGGTATGTTGTTGGCCGCGCGGGCGATACCGTCGGTCCGTCTTGCACCAAACCCGTACTTCCTGCAATAATTTTGTTCAACTATTACCATACTCAGCGCTGTTCGACTCCAAAAACCCTTCAAGAAATCGGGAAAACGAGTGAGTTTGGAATTCTCATCAAAATATTTCAGCGCTTCAGCTTCAAATATTCAGCTAAGACTTTCGGCACTCCTTGCTATCAAACACGACAAGTGCACGCTGGAAGCTTCAACGTCTTCAATAACATCAACAAACTCATACACATGTCCCGCACCTTCTCTACCACCTCCCGAACCTACGACTCTACTGCTTCTACACCCCAACCGTCGACACCAATCAGTTCGACGTCGTCGATGCAATTCAGACAAACAGCTCTCGCACTTCTACACAAGATCCAGCATGGCCTTTCCTCGTCACGTATCGAATTGGTGTATGCCACGCATGCAGGATGGCCTCTTCCTGCTACATCCTCTTCGGTTTCAGGATCGAGGGAGAGGATAAGGATAAGCGTCTTGGATTCTTCGTTCAACCCTCCTACGCGTGCGCATCTTGCACTCGCCAATGCACCATATCCTTCACTTTCTCCCCCTGCACAAGATGCAGTACGACCACAATACGACGCAACCCTCCTCCTTCTCTCAGTCCGAAACGCAGACAAGTCTCTCTCACCTGGCGACGCGACGTATCTCCAACGTCTGGAAATGATGCGGCTTTTGAGTGGGGATATCACGCAGGGAGGGGAGAACGGAGCGATCGCGATTATCGATGAGCCAACGTTCGTTGGGAAGGAGCAAGTACTGAAGGGATTCCTTGAAAGCAGACTTGCTGGAGGTGGATGTTCGGCGGATGTCAGCCTGACGTTTCTCTTGG
>JASFCY010000213.1:0-14498 GCA_036940585.1 Cyathus olla
GAGCTTAAAAGCAGGCATCGCAGCATATCGTAGTTAAAGCACTCTCCTCTTTCACCTCGTCCAACAACCTTTATCCTCGGTCCGCGCAATTTAACTTCAATAGTTACGCTCGTTATTTGATTTCCTGTCACCTCTTCCTTAATATGTGTTATCGAGAAGTGAATTGCACAAAACACTCTTGTGGCCATGAAGCTCCTAAGACGGAACGTCGAGTAAGTTTCTTCAACTTCAGCTTTGCTACCTCTGGCCTAGCTCCCAGGGACAAGCTTTAAAATATTGACATTGACACTGACATTCTCCTTTGAAATAGATTGACTGCGGTTCCTCGAACTGTCGATACAGTGCTAAACATGATCCTGGTTGCAAGACGTGTCCTACCTCTTGTAAGCAATGGTGAGCGAGGTACGGTTCCGGCCTCAACCGCGATGAGCTAATTAGGATACAGGCTTCGCCCTCCTCAAACGGTGGTAACGAGCACCTCTAATACACCATGCACTCATTGTGCTCGTTAAATACCGAAACAACTTTCTTTACTTATATAAAGATAATAGTCTTTCCCGCAGCACTTTTAATCTGACCTCTAATACAGATACACATTCATTACTATTTCGTTTCATATACGTTTGATACGTGTCTCTCCCTAATCAGTTTTCTTTTTTATATAATGGATCGTTATATACAAGATAATCCTCTGCGTATATCTTACAACTTACTACGCGTTACTCTAAACTTCCAATAGGAATTTATTTCTTAAAAGTTAGAATAAGTCAGGAATATTTTGACAGCAAATTATGGAGAAGCTAATGTGATTCTCCCTGTTCTAGTTACAGTTATCATAGCATGCATATACTGCAGAGTTAACTATATGTTCACATCTGACACAGGAAGTGAAATATGTACTTCTTCACTAGCTTTCAATGCTCTGTCCCATAACGGGTTGGTGTTAAGAGTCCCCCCATCCCCTACAATAATCAAGGCTAATTTCGCCTGCGTCCACATAACATTCAATCTCCTAGGATCTTCCAAGAATCCCACCTCACCTTCTGCATTACAACGAACTGATGAGAAGATGATGACATCGCTCTTTCTCCCTTGAAAAGAGTCGATGGTGGAACAAGTAACAGAGGACGGTACCTTCTGTTTTAGCGCCTGTATTTGCTTCTTGTAAGGGGACAGAACTGTAATTGTCAGCGAAGAAAAATCTTCTTCACTAGATCCAGTGCAAGGACGCTCAAGCAGCGATAGAATATACTCGATCAACTCAACCTGACCGTCGTTACTTTTCGACATTCCTCCCATCGACTCTTCAGAAGAGCATTGAATGAAAACTGTCGGCACAATAGTATCATCGCGCTCCGGCCAGGGGAATGAAATCTTTGATAAGATTTTGAGTACTTTAGCTGTGTTACTCATATGGGTCTTTAGGCGATTTTCGTAGAACCCGCGAGCTGGGAAGGCGTTCAATAGTTGCGGAGAGCGGTATTGGACTTCGAGCATCGTCCTTTGTATTCCTTCCATTTCGCCATGATAAGTGTAGAGTCTTTCTAGCAGCGAGATGTCAAGCTGAAGAACCTTTCCCATGTTTCGTACTGTAAGACGTAATTGAACACTGCACACTGTACTAGTCCCATGTATGTCCAGCGAGGCATAAAATTACTTACTGGTCTCCAACCATAATGGCTTTCTTGATACCTTTTACCAACGGAACTGAATCCACAGGTTCAGTTATCTGCGACGCCTCGTCTATAATTGCAATGTCGAAGTTAATCTTCCTTAAAATACCTAATCCAGTACCTATAAAAACAAATTGGCCTTGTGAGTTTCTGTGAATTATTCGTCTTTCTTACCGGCGCATGCGGCGAACACGATCGTAGCATTCTTTACTCTTTCAAGTGCCTGTTTTACAAGGCGATTGTTCTTGTTGAGATCGCCTCCCACACGAGCATCGATTGTAAAATCTTGAAGTGCTTTGTTGACTCAAGTGTGGTCAGTTGCTACTCGGAGGATATTTTCTTCTGTAACGAGCAGTGTTTCCTTATTAATTTCTATAAAACGCTCTAGGACATTATCGACAGCTAACAATTGCCATAAGCCTCCGAAGACATAAGATAGTGCTAAATAGTTATACCGCTATGAGTTGATGCTGTAAGGATTTTAGGTGGACTTGAGCCAGCTGTTCTAATTATGTGCTAAAGTATTTGCACCACAACCATTGTCTTTCTGGTACCAGGCGATAATATTGCTTTATAGGATGGGGCTGCTTCCATTTGACTATCATTTAGATGCCTGCCATCACTGACGTTAAGTATTGCTTCAGACACTTCCTCGTTAACCTCTGCTCCCTCATCTAAAGAGATGCTGTCCCCCGTGATGATGTTGTACAGCCTGCAACATTCGCGTTTCGATTGTAATGGTCTTGACAGAGCATCCATCGTAGCTTTAGTAGTTGTTACACTCCCTGCGTGATACATATTCAATTTTAAGTTCGCCTCTATTCGCTTCACATACCAGGCCATCCAAATGTGGCAGACTCAAAATCCAGCGATTTTCTGGTTTCGATGCTGCTTGGAGACAAACATGGGAATGAATCCGCACCGAAGTTTTTGCATCTACGCGGATGAAAGCAAGGACTTGGTTTGGTTGATCCGCCACCTACTTGAGTTTCACGTGAGCAGGAGCAATCCTTTGGCGCTTGGGTCGACCATTTTTATCGCAAGGGCATTCATCCGCCGCTTCTTCAGCCCGGTCCACGGCGATACCAAGAGCGAGCTTGTTCCCGTATGCGAATGCGTTAGAAATAGATTGAGAGAGACGAAAGTCATTCAATACCAAGAAAACTTCTTGTGCCAGCTCAGGGGAACGAGCGAAGTGTGCTGTGAGCATCAGAAGGTCGGTGTATTGCTCAAATGGAAGTTCAAAGATTTCATGCGAGATCTTTTCCAATGCCACCAGAGCAGCAATCCTGATTTCGTTTGCGCAGCGAATAATATTTCTAATGATTGGATGTGCCAACCCATGTAGTGGAGGAGGAAGAGCGCCATGTTCGTCTGGTGGAAACTTTTTCAAAAGTTTATAGACCAGAGGGGGATATATGTCAACCCATCGGAATATCCTTTCTCTTTGGAAGGGATCTTGCGCTAGAATGAACGCGAATGCAAAAAACACTTCCTCCTTTGAATGATGTTCCAAACAAAATGATAGAATTTTGTCAAAATCTGGAATATCAACGCCTGAGAGATATTCATGCATCGACTCTTCTGTATGTTTTGTCATTTCCTTGATAGTCCACGGAGTGAATACGTATTTCAGCCATTCGGGGTACTCGCCCCGATCTACGTCCTGGAGTTCATTCATATGGTACGGAACAACTTGTCGTTGAAAACGTTTCGTATATTCTTCGGTTGTAACACTAAAATCCTAGTTCAATGTGGTAAATGTTAAAAATATAAATAAACATACTGTTCGAACTCGAGATCAAATAACTGATGGGCGACGCGATCATGGTTCGATACGACATGAAGTTCAATAGCTGTCGCTGGTGTTCTATTTACACGCCGTATTTGCTAGAAATATAAATGTTGACATGAATGAAAGAAATATTAAGAGATGCTACATAACGGATAACCTACCCTTTATACTGTAGCTTGAGATCTTTTGAACGACGATACTGGCCGCGATGTCAATTCCAAGTGAAGTAGGAGGTTTTTGGATAAAAATGAATGTGTCTCCGAGATGCTTGTTATGTAACTCAAAAATCCTGTCACTACAATGTAGGCGATAACTGACTGTGCATGGACGATGCGTTGCCACTGTTTCTGAAGATTGGGGCAGAAAATAAACCACAACAACGTTGTCGTTTACTTCCGGTTCTTCATCCCACGCGAATCAATCTGTGTCAACAACCGTTTTCGTAAGTATAGGGAACTCGAGATAATGTTATAGATATATACTTGAATGATCAGTAATGTTCTTGTGTGGTTTTCGGTGGCCATGCGAAAGAACTCAAAAAATGTGGCCAGCCCGTTTACCCAAGAGGAGTATAACTTTTGCATTGGGAATGATTGGTTAAGAGATCTTTGATAGAGGTCTTCTTGAGTTAATATATCGGACTGAAACAAGGAGTTCCACATGTACGGATGTTCTTCACGGGAAATGCCCAAGACATCAGAATCTAGTATCGCATGTTTCTGTTGGGCTGTGAGGGCTCCCATATCGATGTGGTGCAGAAATCGTTTCATATCAAGACCATGCTTCCGAAATAAGCACAATGCAATGTTAAATAGCTCATACTCTGAAATAGAGCTTTGCTTGCTTCGGAAGTGATCAAGAAGAAGTTTCTCTCCGGCTTCTGGGGAGCTCATATGGATAAAACTTGTTAGAGGAGCAGACTCTGTAAGTCTCACTACGAATCCTGATGCCTTCTCCTCGAGAATATCGAGAATGTAGCATTGTTGGAGCCCAGGAGGTCGTGTTAATCTATCTGGAATTTTGACACTCCCCCCATCGACACACAAAGAATGGAGAGCTGCGAGTTCTTGACACTCTACAAATAATGCTCCCTGTAGGTTACCTCGAGCCTATCTGCCATGAAGATCTGAAACACACGCAATGGATGCAGTGATGTATTCAAAATGGGTGCTATATTGGTCCGCAAGGTCAGAGTAGCTGATCGACTTACCCGCTGTAAGAAGAGAAGTGGTTCGCTAGTTCTTTCCGCTTAATTTTACGATTTACTTTCTCTTTTGCCGCAGGATAATCATATGACTAGTAATGCTGTAGGTTAATAATAACCTGTAACAAATGTAATGGTAGACTATACCTCAAAAACACGTGAAGGAACAATATCTGGATCCCAGCAGACCAAGAAGTCATCATCTGCAACAGCCCTTTCAGTTAATAATGCATCACGTTCGGTCAGAGAGCCCCAAATATCATCTAAATCTCCGCCACTGCTCATAGAGGGCGCTGCATGGTGACCAGGTTTAGCTACCGTTGCAAACACGATACAATCTACGAGATGGTCCAATCGTTTATGCTGTACAGCACGCAGCTTCAAGAAATCACCTGCAAGTCTATACATAACATAAAGGTCATGAGTGCAGAATAAAACATACCGGGGTGTAAACACAGGTTCTTAACTAGCACATCGACATGAATAGGAGTCGACGGGCCACTACGAGCGGTAGTCATGCGAATATGCACCTCGCCTTCCTTCAATAGCCTAAATGGATCGCAGACTCCAAATAGACGAAGGGACTTTCGCAGAATCATACGCGACCGGTACTTGTCTCTGTCATTTCGAAAGCCTCAGACATTTGAAGACCCTTGATCTTTTTAGACACGTCAGGGTCATCAATACCTTTTAGCAAGACCTGCTCCGCCAGAGGATACTGATTAGGTACACGTGACAGGAAATCGAACGCCTTGACGGATCCGTGGATGCATCCTTAATCCATTGAAAATACGCCTCTTGCTTGCGTACCAGCGTCTCTTCTGTTATTCCCAGACCGGAGAGTAAGATAATAATGTCGTTATTCAAATCCCCAAAAGTGTACAGCTTCGAATAGTCGACGACAGAGAGTGAATGATCCGCAGTTGCTGTGAACTTCATGCTCTTATGAAACTGCGCTAAATGCTTCTTTTCCTTATCCAATGGTGGATGAAGCATCAGAACACCTTTATATCCGAGGTATCTTCGTGGGGAATCAGCATTTTGACTAATGAACTGATGATGTGTGCGAGTACCTGATCTGGAATACGGCTGGTGTATATCTGTATGCACGAAAGATAATATTTTTCGTCCTGCCGAGCTCTATAGCGAGTCTCTTAGATATAAGGCCACATCCGTCGGAAAATACCTCATCGCCAACTTGGATATCGGGAATATCAGCTACGTGACGGGGATCGAGCTGATAATCTATCTGCGCGGCCGAGAATAGCAGACCAATTCGTTTTGCTTCTGTTAACCAAATGAGTAGATCAGGAACATATAATACGGCGATTAAAGGATCTCATACGTTTAGCTACGTCCTTGATTCCTTTAAAGTCGCCTGGTTGGTATATCCGCGCATCAAGTTCCTCATCGCTGTTTGCTTTACGTAGAAAACATGACCTGCCATGCTAATATAGCTTATAAATACTTGTAAGAGCAGAAGGATAGGCACAATACTCACTAACTGACTATTGCTGTGATGATAAAACCGACATTGCACACCATTGAGGTACAAGTCGACTTCCAGAAAACGAGCGATATACTCGCAAGATCGCTTGATATAAAGCTTAAGCTTATTCCGGAAGGCGCCGAATTCGAAGAGCAATAGACTCCTAAATACCTCGACACCCTTCCATTCCCACTCATACCAAAGTACAAGGCTAGCAAAATGTCTCGCCGCGTCTCGATATACGTTGTTGGACCCTCAGTATGTATCCCATGTCCATCAAACCAAAGCCATCCTGTTGATACACAAGAAAAGTCCACAGTAAAGACAACGCTATGCAATGCGCTGGTAAAGAAACTAGGCATAGATCCTAGAGCATACGCGACTGAAGTCACCAGGCAAGTGATAAAAACTCGAGGGTTTTCCAGAGAGACGATAGGAATGCTTGAAATGCAGATAGCCATAACGTCCGCCCATATAGAGCAGGAGGACAAGACTGCTCCATTTCCAATACGAGTTTGTGATCGATCGGCTATAGACCCCATTGTTTATTCCATCTTCACCGCCGCTAATGAAGAAGCTCGTAGAAGGAAAGCAACCCTATTGAGGCAGAAAGGAATGCAATGTGTGCTGGATAAGTACCGGCGCTCCGTTGTGATTTTGACGACACCAGTGGAGGATTGGATTGTAGATGATGGGGTTCGCAGTCTTAAAAACCAAATGGGCTGCACAAAGATCTTCAGAAACCTATTGAAAGAGCTTGAGGTTCCCTTCTTCGAAATGGGAACTTCGATGCGCTTTCTTCCGGAGAGGGTCATGGTAGCATTGGGTTTGGCGTGGCTGTGACTTAAAGTCCATTGTCAGTATGACATTCCCTGCCACTATTAGTCTCTAGAAGCTGTTAACGTGAAGAGTTACGTGTCACTGTCATTACAGTATCGAGTTTAAGTGGAGGTAAAAAGTCTGAGGGTGGGGTCCGTCTTGTATATAACTTATGAGAAAATAAAGCAAATCTTGCCGAAGCTAGCCTGGACTGGACCGGTCAACCGGTCACGTTACTACTATAGCACTACTGCTTACAGTGTACTATTACAGCAACTTACTTGGTTAATTACGTAAGTAGTATTCTTTTGATTCTCATTCTTTTTCGTTGCTCTCTCGTCTCCGCGGCAGCGACGGGCTATCTCTCTTTCTTTGAATCTTTCGTTTTTTAACAGATCTCATGCACCTGGTCACGTTTCTCCTACAATCCGCGTACACGTGCCGAAGGCCCGAAGCCTGAGAGTGAGACACACTGGTGATTGGCTCAGTGGCTGACCAGGGCCATTGAAAATCACTGTTAAGGATAGATACCAAAATCTGGATTTTTTCCCGGTCATAGTGGGGCATAGTATCTAACCTCTAAAATCTTAAAAATTCCAAAATATTGGGATATCTTGCTAATTTTGCTTCTAACTTGAGTTTTGGGCTTTTATGGATGACTTCAATGTATTTATATACTAAGTAGTATTCAGGTTTATGCTTCAGGTTTCCTTTGGTAGTCAGCAAGTACTATCACTTGCCTAGCTTTGCAAAACATTTTTGATCCAACATCATCTCCACATCGCAACACATTCAGCTCATGCGAAGTATACCATTGGAAAAGCATGCTTCACAGCTTTCAGAATATCTATTTTTATTAAAAAAATCTACTATTTTTTTATGATCTGTCGCAAGTAAGTAAGGAGCCTAATTTACCTAGAGTTGCAAAATTTGTCACGTCGGGTCACGGTGAAGTTTAGAGTCAGCACTCGGCAAGGCTGCGGGCTTTAGCTGCCTGTTTGGGACACGACTCTGCAGACAGGTCGGAGTTTGAACGCGAAGGACCCTGAAACCTATTTTCTGTGTTGAACGTTCATCTGAGAAGGTATTATCATATAATTCGGCATACCACATCCCATTGTAATCTAGTCTTCGTGTATGAATTTTTGTGGCATGAAACCGCTGTATTGGGGAAATAATTAAGAATTTCTGGTAAACAGTGTCTATTTTCAATGTATATTGTGTAGATCAGTTGTCTGCACTTCGAATTTCGTAAAATAAAATGTAGAATAGTAATATACAAGTTGGATACATATGATTACTAATTTTTATTGTTATCGGCCCAGTTGATGTCTTATAATGTCGTATTTTGCAACTCTAGGTGACTTTGCATTACTCGGCAAATGATAGTAGTACTTCAGTGTAAAAATTGGTTAAAAACTAAATGCCGTATCATAGTTGACTGTGTCACTGCGATCCGTGGGATCAACGGGGATTGAAATATTCAACATTAGTTGCACGGCCAATACACGGCGCGCTTGTTTGCGGCTGGTGTTAGCCCCTATTTAAGGCTTTGACGCTGTGCCGGAAACGGGGTGCCTTGGGTGGACGCGTAGCTGACCTGATTTTGAGGTGGGCACCCGTAGGGGAATGCTAAACCTGGCATTGTGGGGGATTTTATGACGCCTGCCAAACCGTATCCAACCTTCCAGCATTTTTCGGCCAACTGTAAGGGGACCTGTATCAAACCTTAGGAGGGATTTTCTAGGGTCCTGACTGACCTCTAGTTGACTTTATAAAATGAGTCACGACACAAGTACACAAGTACTACCAATAGATCATTAGCTTGATCCTGGCTTCAATGATCTGTTTTGAATTAACTACATGCAGTGCACGGCATGCATACATACAACTCACGAAGCTGAACTGAAATGGAAGGCTTGACTAGAACCTGCTCAAGCCTCAGGATAGTGAGAAGCACGTTCCTCGGACGAGTCGAAAGGTGTAGTACGTATGTTTTCAATATTCAATGAGTAGCGAAAGTATGTGCTGATAAGCCATTAATTATTTAGAAATCATATAACATGTAAATATATTCCCAATGAGACAAGTACTTATACAAACATCCGAACGATTGCCGGAACTTCCCACTGGAACGATCGAATTTGTGACCTGCTCAAGCCTTGATAGAGCCGCATGTCTACTTCAACCCTGCATCAATGCATCAACAATGAGCCAGTTCCATGGGTAAAGAATGGCAGTTGATTTATTAAAACACTTTTAAATCTTACACTTCGCGAAATGACCACCTAGAATTAGAACATCTCTACCGGTAAGGAATGCTTAGTGACCTCAGATTGACAATCAAACTTCCAGTATCATGTATCAAGAAGGCCTCAGGAATAGGGCCTGTTTACTTCTCATGTGTCGTCTTCCTCCTGAACATTTGTCGTGAGGAGTATGATCGAGTTCTGGGCAAGCTGGCCGATAGCGACGTTGGTCCAAGGTGGGCTGATGATTTCAAAGTGTATGATTCATTTTTACTCCATGAAATCTAAAGTGTTAATCCTTGCCTACTAAAAGCTTATTACATGACGTTGACAGCTTCGTTTCCAAAATTACCGCAAAATCCTCCGGGTTAGAAATTGATAACTTACAGACGAAAGAGAAGGTTTTCCGCTATATAGAAAAGTAAAACACTCGAATCCATGTTTTGTTTAAGTTTTGTATTAACTCCCGATTGTACAGATGGAATCCGAGTAGGAAAATAGAGGTGGAAGGAAAACTGAAAATTCGTCATGATAAGGCGACAATGATGGGGAAATTGAAGGTAGTTATCAATTATACATGCTCTAAGCATCGACGTTAACTCGCTAAATAGGAAAAACTAGCAACCATTGGCACATGCTGGGTAGAACTTATTTTCTATGAACAAACATATAAGGAAAGCATTCCAACAGTCAAGAGTAAAACTCGCAGTAAGTACTAGTGGTTAATAATAAGTACAACAACTTTCATAACATAATTCTGTACATAGGCAACATAGAGGTTTTGAAAGACATCACGTTGGACTCTTTACTGTTCCATACTCAAGATTATCACCAAGAACTCAGGCCCATATATGGACCTAACTTTTATACCCATATCCCCTTGCGCTCCAAAGATCTGGAGGATGGACCAATATGCCCACTCCGCTTGGAAGAAAAAATTCGTTCAATTGGCACGAAGAGTAGCCCGTACGAATTACATGTACTACGAGATCGAGAGTCCCGTGTCAAGCTAAATCTCTCCAATCCCCAAAACTCTATAACATTCAGGAACATATATCAGCTTGAAGACAGAGATACACTTGTTATCAAAGGTCTGGAACATAAAGTTTATCCGAGACTATTTCTAACCATGAGAGGTAGATGGAGTAGGGTGTTTGGAAGAACTCCAGTGTAATGTCGCAAATAGATTATACAACTATCAACATTGGTATTGGCGCAATGTTATAGATAAAAACTGGAAGCGAGCGGGGGTAAACGAAAACGCCTTTACAATCTGGTTTGAGTTGTCCAAGAAAGATATAATGTCGATCCTTTACATTTCAGAGGTAAGCCCGCGAGTCATACTGTTGGACTTGGCACTAAAGATTTCTTTTAGACCGACGGGGACATACCTGACCTCGAAGGTGGCATCGGATGTTCTATGCCGCAGCCAATTCCGCCTCCACTCCCTGAACCAGCTGTATGCACCACAGAGAAGACCGAAGCGAACTCCTTGGCCATGCCGATGTCGATGCCTATGCCTTCTGTATTACATCCTACTATGACTGGTGGTGCCGAGCCTTGGCCAAACAATACCTCCAAGGGAAAGTGCAGCACTTTCGTTCTCCCAGAAATATCACTCGAACCTGCCAATGGAGACCCTGGGAGTACCAATATCTTGAACCAGCAGGAGGTTGAATCTTCCAGTACTCATTCTCCTTCGCACAACACTATTATATCTCAATCAGCTGCGTCAACAAGACAAACAAGCGACATAAACCCAAAAAGAGAAGATGCAGAATCATTGCATCCACTGGCAAGTCAAGCTCCGAGAAATGAAACAAGGAGGGTAGGGGCGAGGGCAGAGGACTTTTCAAGGGCGAGCACACACTCGAAGTCTCCTGTACCCAGAACAGATCCGCAGGTGAAAGAAAGCAAGAAGTCGTGGTTTACACGAGCGGTGGAGTACGTCGCGGAGAAATTAACTCGTTAATTTTAAACCAGCCACAAAGAACCTGGCAAGAATGTAAAGTTAATGCACATACCTCGTCACAGATAGTGAATATCTAACACATATAGTATGTTATACGTGCTCGTATTATTTTCTTGATTATGAGCGTCATTGAGGCACGTGGTTTTTGTTTCGCATTCAGGGCTTTTAACACGTTTTCATGAAGCCATGCGTGCGCCACGGGTCTAAATGTAACTCGAGATGCATCGTTAAAACAATGTTCACGAACTTGAATAACGCATGAAAGCTACTTGCGAATCGCTGCCCATTTCTAACTCACATAATAGTTGTGGGATGAATGTGGTTCAGGACGAAGTTGACCTTGGATGTATGGATCCCGTTGTCAACCGGGTTTTGTAATTCCTCGTCGAAGTACCACTGCTAACCTATCGCTTACAATAGATTCCTTACCACCTACGGTCCAGTCGATCGTTGAAGGGTGGAAGCTAACAGCGCAAAGTGGGTCCGTAGTCGTAAGTTGCATTCTCTGGCGGGAGCTCAACTATGTATATCATTGACGGTATCGAAGGCCGCACTTTTGGCTGCAACAGCTTCGCAGTTACTAGGAACGGCAACTGACGACACCGGATTGAAAGATAATGAGCATGTTCAAACATTTCTTCGCTTTACTTGTTATGCTGCACTTTTCTTTAATATCGGAGCAACGGCGACCTCCTTCCTAGTCTTAGATAGGCTTGGAAATCTACAATTTAAGGCGTCAAAGCGGAAACATAAAGGCCGACTCAGAAGCGTACCAGGAGCCAATGAATACTCTACAAGTAATGCAAGCGACCTATTGGTGCGGTTTGGAACTGGGAAATACTGGAAGTTTATCCTATGGCATTGTAAGTGTGAATTATAAGTGACGACAGACATTGACAATTAAACAGGGTTTTTCTGCACATTTATTGGAATGTTATCACTCGTTGTAATGTTGGCAACCTTAATATGGATGCAGAAGGATGAGCATGTGGTGGTCCAAGTGGCTTGCACCAGTATAGCTGTGTTCATATTCGCTCCTTGGATTTTGATTTTGCTACAGCAAGAGTCATGAAGGATGCCAGTGCTGGATCGTGATTCGTTTATAAAGTTGTAGAAGCTGCAGTCGTATATTAGTAAGTAACACCTATAAGAAACACAGGTATTAACTTAGAGCACTCACTTAGTACTAGAAAAGAGGATTATTGCAACAAAAATTAAAGTGTGCACTAGTTACTTTAAATTAGTTACGATAGCTAGTATTAGTATTAAGTAGTTTAATTATGCAATGACTTGGCACTCAGATGTAGCAGAGCTGCCTTCAATAGGTCTTGATCTTGAAGGACAAAAAGCCACTAACTTCAAGAAAGCTGGTGAAATCGATGCAGACTGAACCCAGTAGTTCTCCAGAGTAGATTGAAGTACTTGCAGTTACAGTTAAGTATTTGCAAATCGATATAGCGAAAAAGATACAGTAAACATCACACAAAGCGGAAATTTTGGCTTCGTATTTCCGAGCTTCAATGAACCATGATACACCTCCCACTCCACGAGTCCTGGACCGGGATCCCAGTGCCGAGTAATTCAGGCTGTGTGTTGTTTGCCTTGACCGCTACATCGATTTGCAAAAGTCAAGCAAAAGTAGCTGTAAGGTACCAAAGTAAGTAACACTTAGTAGGACTTGTGGTCTAATCTACGACGTTAGACTGGGAGGGAGTGGTTGGCAGTTGGGATGGGCCATGGCAAGGTTGGAGACTTGGAGTTGGGTTGGAATTGGTTTAAACTTCTGAAGCGTTGCTTGTAGATGGATTTTCTCTTTTACGTAATCCCTCCTTCATGACGTCTACTTGAGACATTCAGTGCTTGACGCTAACCAAGTTCGTAACTATAAACCAACTGCACCACATGTTGCACACCCCGGACACCATTATCTCCACTGAACAAGAGGATGGAATATAAGAAGTATGGTTCTCCACCGACTCCCACCAACCAAGAGCTGGACATGGACTCATCCGACGTGGCAGACAAACAAACTCAACAAAACTTCGTCTCGAAACTCGCCCAGTTCGCGTTCAGCCCCGACTCCAAGTCACCTTCAAACACCCTCCGCCGTTCTCCAAGAAAGCTTGCCACAAGGCCAGAAAGCTCTGACTTAATCGCAAAGAAAGAAGACGACGATACTGTAGCGTTGGGTTTGAAACGCGCGGTAGAGGATGAGGAGGAGGAAGACGATGAAGACGTGTTGCCATCAGTGAAACACAAGAGGAATTCACCCAAGAAGAAGCTGAAAAGAGGCCTCGCTAGTCCAGAGAAATACGCGCATCTGCACGCTCTAGAGGACAATTTGAAGGTTGAGCTAGATAGTAAGTCGCAGTTATTTCTGTCGATTATGAGCTTAGTTCAATGGACTTCATGTAGTCATGTTCTGCGGCATCAAGTAAGAAGGACCATCTGCCACTTCGTTGCGTGCTGATGGAGCTCGCAGTCCAGGAGTTCGTTCTGCCACGATTGGCCACCATTTCGGAAACCCGACGAACCATTTCTGGAGTTGCCTCCATGAGTCGGGTATGTTCATGTCTACTACCCTCCCTATACAACACTCACAATATAGTGCAGGATTAACCTCTCGACGTTTACGACCAGAAGATGATCACACACTCCCAGAAGAGTTCAACGTGGGTCTAGTACGTACCGTCCCATCAGGCAATCCGACTACCTGTTAACTTTAAGTCCCGTCTAGACGAACCTTGTTAGCAGGGTGACAGCAGAGGTAACGTCTCTCCCTCCCTTCTCTTTACCCTCACCGACCTCGATCTAAACAGCAAAACGAACTCTCCAAATCCGAACAAATCGCAAGCGTCTCCGCCTTCCTCGAAAAGGTCGCCCTATTCCGACCCCGCATTGTGTGTTTCATAGGACTGGGCATTGCTAGCGTAGTCGAGTCACAGCTCTTTGTACGTTCGTTCCCCGTTGATATTCAACCATGCCGACGATGTGTTCACAGCCCAAGGGGAAACGGACACCCGTGTCTAGTGAGTCTCCAGCAAAGAAGAAGGGCGAGAAGAAGGAAAGAAAGACAACTTTCGGTCTCCAATCGTACAAAATGGTATATACCGAAGCTCATGGTCCGTCTTTTGCCTTCTCTACCTTTCCTGTAACCCTAACGCTTTACTCCTTAGGCAGCTCTCCAATAACAGAAACCGTTTTCTTCGCTGTATCTAGTACCTCAGGACGGGTTGTGAAGTACCAGGTTTGAGCCCTCCTCTGCTTTAGGTAGCATAATCCTGACAGTTTAGCAGA
>JASFCY010000215.1:0-14435 GCA_036940585.1 Cyathus olla
CATGGGCTTACTGACATGTATTTTTAGAATGCGGACGCAGTGAAGTACCTTTTGGGTTACGGGATCCAATACACCCCTTGGGAGGCAGTACCGGGATATACCCCTACGAACATGTCGGCAGATGTGAAGAAGAGAGATGCGGTAGTCGAGGCTTTCAAAGTACGTCGTCAACGCCTTTCTACTCAGGACTCGGAATGACGCTCTATAGCATGCATGGAGTGCATACGGTACTTAGTTTCGCGTCTCTCAGCTGTCCAATCACTGACCCATCTCCCTCCAGAAAAAGATGCTATGGGCTGCGACGAGTACCACCCCATCAGCCACAAAGGATCCAACCTCACCGAAGCAGGCGGAATCGGCTACATGATCGTCGACTCCCTCGACACGATGCAAATAATGGGTCTCGACGAAGATTACGCACGCGCAAGAAAATGGGTAGAGGACAAACTTACATTCGAGCGAGACGGGAACTTCAACACCTTCGAGGTTCATTTCGTCTTCCCCTGCCCTTCTCCGTGATCTGACGTGTCAACCTCCTTAACAGACCACAATCCGCATTCTCGGCGGACTACTCGCATCCTATCACCTCTCCTCGTCCCCAGACGAGCTTCTCCTCGTGAAAGCGAGAGACCTCACAGACCGTCTTATGACCACTTTCAACACGCCCTCCGGGCTCCCAATGGGCATGGTCAACCTGGCGAAGAGGACAGGTGTGGACCATCCTGATGTCCCCTCACTTGTCAGTACCGCGGAAGCTGCGACGCTCCAGTTGGAGTTGCGGTACCTTGCTTGGATCCAGGACGACGATGAGGTTTGGGATAAGGCTGAAGGTGTGAGTTGCTTCTTTGATATGCGCTGATCGAACCGTGCTCACGATTATTTAGGTTATGAAGGTTATCAATGCTGCGAAGATTCCTTCCGTTCTTGCTCCTATATATATAAAGTCAGTGGTTTGTTTCTTCGACGATAAGGTTCAGGCTGACAGGAACGTATACCCGTAGCTCTGATAATGGTCAATTCATAGTATCCGAAATTCGGCTGGGCTCAAGGGGTGATTCGTACTACGAGTATCTCTTGTGAGTTCCTTAGCCGACTAGGCTATGTGGATAAGCACTGACAATACACAGAAAGCAGTATCTCCAGACTGTGAGTTCGTTCGTTCTTCTGTGAAGCTCAGATAACTGACTGCCGTGCAGGGCAAAACCGAAACGTTGTATCTCGAAGTATGATCCCTCTTCTCTTCATTGATATAATACTTAGGCCAGTACAGATGTACGAAGAAGCCATGCAAGCTATCCACGATACCTTAGTCAAGAAAGGCATGCACCAAAATCTGACACATACCGTTGAGTTGCTTCCAAACAGACAACAAAGCGGAGAAGTGTAACTATACCTCCACGAACTCCTAGTTCATTTACTGATTCCTTACAAGTCAATGGCGCCTTTCACCAAAACAAGACCACCTCGTCTGCTTCCTTGCCGGTTCCCTTATGCTCGGCGCAGTAACGACCGGGGCCACAGTTCCGAAGGTTTCAGTGCCACCTCTTGCAGATGAGCTCACCGAGACCGGGAAGAGGGATTGGACTACTGGGCGGGAGCTTCTCGATACATGCGTGGATACGTATGATACCGCCACGTGAGTCACTATCGGGCTGCCAGGATGAAATACAGGAAGCTGATAGTGGTGTGTTATAGTGGACTGTCAGCTGAGATTGTGCATTTCTATATTCCTACCGATAATGATGCAGATGCTGCGGAGAAGGATTGGTATATCAAGTCTACAGGGTACGTCCCACACCTCACCCTCGTTCCCGACAACGTTACTTATTCAGTGACAGAGTACCCGGACAGCCATCTTACGACGCTCGTTACATGCTCCGGTAGGCTCGTTCCCTCTGCTTCCGATTTTCTTAGCTCACTGCCATTGCAGTCCCGAGACTGTAGAGTCACTCTTCGTTGCTTACAGACTCACAGGGGACAAGAAGTATCGTGATCAGGGATGGCGTATCTTCCAAGCCATCGAGAAGTACTGTAAACTTCCTGAAGGAGGGTATGCTACTATTCTCGACGTGGAGAACGTCAGGAGCAAGCTGGAGGACAAGATGGAGACGTTCTTTTTGGTCAGCTTTTCTTTATCAATGCATACTATTGTTTACGAAAACGTTTTGTTACAGAGTGAGACGCTTAAGTATCTGTATCTTCTTTTCGATGATTCTTCGGTGTTACCCCTGGATGGTGAGTGCTCTTTTGATTTGTACAATACGCTTTTGCTAATTGATTTCGGAAGAATATGTGTTTAATACTGAGGTAAAGTTTTAGCATGTTTTGTTTTGTATAGTGATATTGACTTGGGTTCCGTTGTCAGGCTCATCCGTTACCAATATTTCATCGTTGAGTAGTCCATGTATTAATAGGTTTTACGTATTCGGATTTATTTATTCCAATCGAATGTCCATTATAAAATCGATCCATTAAACGTCATGCAAACCAAAGACATTTAGAAGTTATTCTTCGCTTTCTTGTGATAACATTAATCCCTGAGGAAGCATCTTGTCACCTTATGTTGCCAAGTAAGTTGCCAGTCACTGTAATAGTACTCATCTAGAGATTCGTTTCTAATAATTTATTCTGAGATATTAGTTGGATATTATGAATATACAGAAGGCAGGAAAGCACGTACATAAACTTGCCCTATTAATATCGAAAAAGTGAATCAGGAGTCCCTCTTTTGAAATACCAGAGGAACACCGGTAGGTCTTTTTTTTAAATTTAAAACGCAAACTCAGTTAGTCAATGGGAAGGCAGAAATGAAACGTACATACTTCACTGATAGTCCTACAAACATCCCAAGGGCTCTCACTTTCTTTTCTTCGAAAGTTTCTCCAGCGGGATTATCCTTGAACAATATCTTGTACCGGGAACATATCAAACTGAGCACCGCTAATACTTCAGTCTCGGCAAACCTGTTACATGGAAAGCAATTAGCCATGATTTAAACTCCACCAAAACTGTAGTACTAACTTTTGCCCTAGACAAATTCGAGCACCCGCGCTGAATGGCATAAAAGCGTATCGTGGCCAGTTTTCCAAGAATCGCTCGGGATTGAACTGATCTGGTTCGTCCCAGTATTTCGGATTGTAGTGAACACCGGCAACACTGATGATTAGGCTCGAATCTTTCGGGATATTGATCTCTTGTACAACGCCATTTGTATTGTCAACGTTAAAAATTGTATGTTCTGTTGTATATTTAGGTATTGCTGGGATCTACCAAAGGTCAATGGATACTGATAAGAGATATGTGATAAAGTAACTCACGGGTGGGATTAGTCGTAATGTTTCATTATAGACCCTGGTAATATGAATTCGTCAGCACCCCACCATCTCATGTCTCGTTGGGTTGGAAATGAACCTACGCCATCGTGTATCGTAACCGAGGAATATCATCGTAAGTCTATTATATTCCGCACGCAGCGATCAACAATACTGACACTTAACTTTAGGTATGCTCACTTACCGGAGTACGCTCGCCACACATCGTCTTTAGTTCCTGATACATCTTCTCTTGTATATTTGGATATAGCGCGAGCATTGCAAACGTGAATGCTAATGAATGCATAGTAGTCTAAACAGAATTGTTAAGTTTACGTTGCAGAGAAGATGGGTCATTTTTCTGCTTGCCTCGTGCCCTGCGACTAAAAAGGTAAAGATATTTCCTAAATAGAATTCACTTGTTGTTATTGTCTCATCGCGCAGTTTAACCGAGACAACTCGCCAATAAGCTCCTCTTCCGTCATTCCACCAGGATTAGAACCATCGCTCCCAAATGTTGCATCGACTAAATTACTCAAGAGGTCATGTTTCTCTTCTTTTCCGATCATCTTTCTAACTTCAATCATTTTAAATAAATGATTCTTAATAAAACAATGAGCTAAGGGCGATCGCAGGGCAGTCTTTTAAATCAGTCTTGCCCACCTTGAGATCGTGAATTGCATCTCTTAGAGTTCTGATCCTATTTGTAGGTCCCAAATTTAGAATCCATGTCGGAAGTGCTGCTCGAAGATATATGTCGTTTACAATGACTCGGATAGACTGTTTAAATGACATCTGATGACAATTTGTAACATCATCAGGCTCGCCTTGTCTGTGCCACAATTCCTTTTTTCCAAATCCTGGCATGAAATTAACTTGGAGATGGACAATATGATTGCTACAATTCTACTCACCGACCGCGCTTATGACATAGAGAGATATCTACGAAAGCATTGAGTATTAGAGAGGGTGAGTAGCGTTCTAAGAAAATAAACGTACTGGTAGAGTGATGTCGAGCGCATTCTCCACGATAACATGTTTTTCATTTCCCCACATAGTTTCGAAAATGTCCACTATCACATTTATTGTTTCTTCCCATACCATCCTGTTATTTCTCTGTACATAGGTAAGCCCTTCGCCATCACTCATTAATCATTAATTTAGTACATACCATAGTAAAGGCTGGAGCGCAAACTCTTCGAAAACGCTTCCACTCATCTCCTTCTGATGCTAAAACATTTTTTCCAAGAAATGCAATAAGTTTGTAGTGATGGGCAGGCTTTGGAAACAACGTTCGAGAGGTCACGATGTGCTAGAAATAAAATTGCCAGGTGATAAGTCTTTTCATTTTCATGCTTTAAAGATGGTAGACTGAAATTACTCTGATCATTGTTGCATCCGCAATATTAAAATTAAGGACTGTCTGGGGCCATGCAGAAGTCTACCATGTCTATCAAATATAACTAGCATGGGTATATAATATTGAACTGCTTACCACTGCATAAACATCTTGTCCTGCTTCCGCAAATCCTAATTCACGTGATTTGGGGTGTAAATGTAAACAAGAGGTATGTAATTCGGCTTACTGCTATATTTTTCATAAAAAATACGGATACGGCCAGGGTGTATTCCTAACATCCCATTCAAGAATTCGGCATAATACCCTGTATGAGAGAGAAATTGCCCGAATCTCCTAGATTGCCTGTGTATAAAGCTACAGGTTGAGTTTATGTATAAAACATTTTTGAGGGACGTACGGGCCAACTGATTTCGTAAGAGTGTAATACTCTAAGAGCTTGTGGATTACATAGAGGAGGAACACATATATCAAGAACATCTTCGGATGTCGCTGTCAACTTGATCTGGTTGAAAGCAGGAAGCGTTTGTTTTATATTTCGGTACAAGCTGTGCAGAAAGGCACCCAGGCTCCGTTATCATGTAGCGGAGGAATATCGGACTCGGTAGTCATTAGTCACTAGTCACGGATCAAACGAATCCATTATTGTACTAACCAGTATTGAGATGAGGAATACAATACATTATGGAAGCCAAAATATGGCAGTTGAAAATGATAAGCCCCTGTACCATACCCACTTTGTAGACAGCACCCCATAGCGCCGTAGTATTCTAACCAAGGGTGCAATTTATATAGTATTGTCTAGCATGCCAATTAAAGACGTGACGCCTCTAATGACCAAGGTAACTCACCTTGGCCCGCCATATAGCTTCTTCGACTCCCAGGTCCACAACTTAGAAGTACATGTATGGTGAAAGTAACAAGTTGAAACACGTGCTTACTTCAACGGTGCTGGGGCCTGATTTCGTATAGAGAGCATACCAGTTTCGGAAATGGGTATGAGAGGTTGTACCTTAATTTAAAACTACTAATACAGTTACTTCTACTTCTCCTGGTCTCCTGAGCTCCCCATAGATCAGGATGGTAGTATTGAAGTGAATCAATCCCTCTTCTGAAATATCAGAGGAACACCAAAAGGCCTTTAAACAATGATAGTAAATAAATAGTAATTCGTACATTTTATAGAATACCCACGTCACTGATAATCTTACGAATGACCTAAAGACTCTGGCTTTCTTGTCTTCAAAAGTTTCATCCACATGGTTATCCCTCAAGGATATTTTATATCTGAAACACATCAAACTAAGTGCTGCCAGAACTTCCGTCTCCGCAAACCTATTGTGTGAGCAACAATTAGTTACGATCTGAAACCGGAACCAGACCGGAAATATTGATGAAAGTAACTAACTTTTGTCCAAGACAAATTCTAGCGCCTGCACTAAAAGGCATAAAGGCATGTCGCGGCCAATCTTCCAAAAATCGTTCGGGTTTGAACTGATCAGGTTTGTCCCAGTATTTTGGATTATAGTGTAAACCCATGACACTAATAATTAGACTTGTGTCTTTAGGTACATTGACCTCTTGTGGAATGCCGTGTGTATCGTTAACCTTAAATGATGTATACTGTGATGTATATTTAGGGATTGCAGGGATCTAGATATCAAATGGTGTTGAATGGGAACCATAGAAGATATACTCGATGTAAAAAAAGACGCACCGGAGGAATCATTCTCATTGTTTCATGAAAGACCCTGGTAATATGAATTTATTAGAAGCTCATGCCTTGCCAGCTTGGGGTCTACGCACGCCATCGTATAAACCAGCCGAGGTATATCGTCGTAAGTCTATCCACCATAAGTTTAAAGTGATCGAAATCGGAAACAGACACAGTTACTCACCGGCATTCGTCCGTTACATACCATCTTCAGTTCTTGATGCATTTTATATTGTACATCTGGATATAGGGCGAGTGATGCAAAAATAAAAGCCAATGTATGCGTAGAGGTCTGAAGTTCGCTATAGCGTATCAGTATCGTTTTATAAAATCATAGAAAATATCTTCCTTTCCTCATGCCCTGCCTGTAATAAGGCGAAAATGTTTCCTGTATAGGATATGTTCTTAGCATCACTTATTGCACGGTTCTATAAGAAAACTCACCAATAAGCTCCTCGGTCATGCCATTTGAAGTTGTATGCGAGCCATCGCCCTCGAATGTTGCATTGACCAGGATACTCAATATATGGTGAGCATCCCTGTTTTTGTTCTCCTTTCTTTCTTCAATCATTTCCAAGAAATATTTCTGTATGGATAGTTAATCGTAATACTAAGTTTATTCAAATCCGTCGAGGTCACCTACCTAATCACAAAGAGTTAATAATCGCAAGTCAATATTTTAAACCTGACTCGCCTACTTTTAGATCGTTAATTGCATCTCTGAGAGTTCGGATCCTCTTCGTAGGTCCCAAATTTATAACCCATGATGGAAGTGCTGCTCGAAGTAATATGTTTTTATTAATTTCTTAGATAGATTGTTTGAAAGTCATCCGATGACCACTGGAAACATCATTGTAGTCTGATCTGTGCCACGGGTCCTTCTTTCCGAACCCTAGAAGTGATTTAGAGTAGGAGTAGCATGAGGGATATATTTTCGCTCACCGACTGCAGTTATAACATAGAGTGATATCTACGGAAAGTCAATACACTGATTGGATACGATGGACAAAATCATACATACTGATAAGACAACGTCCAGAGCATTCTCCACAACGACATCCTTCTGATTTACTCATATAGTTTCGAAAATATCCTTTAGAACATCTTCGGTCGCTTCCCACACCATTCGATTGTTTCTCTAAATGTGTCGTTCAGTCTTTTGATGAGAACATCTAATGATAAAGCTTTATACTGTGGTGAATGCTGGAGCACATATCCTTTGGAATCGCTTCCATTCATTTCCTTCGGAGGCTAAAATATTCTTTCCGAGAGATGTGATTAGCTGATAGTGATGGGCTGGTTTTGGAAATAAAGTTCTAGAGGCGACAATGTTCTACAAATTTTTCAAACAAGTGACTTAGTTTTATCATGGATCTGAATATATAGAGCTTCACTGTACCTTTATTATTGTTGCATCTGCGATGTTAAAATTTAGGACTGTTTGAGGCCAAATGGAAGTCTATCATAGATTGGTAAAGCATACTAGAGATACCACTTCAAAAAGGACACGTACCACTGCGTAAACATCTTGCCCTGCCTCCGCAAATTCTAACTCACATATCAGTAAGCGTAAGACCATGACCAGCACTTCATAATCCTTACTGCTATATTTCCCATGAAAAATATGAATACGATCAGGAAATATTCCTAGTATCGCATTTAGAAATTCGGCAAAATATCCAGTATGAGATAGAAACTGTCCGAATCTCCTAGAGTTCCTGCATGTGGTACATAAATACGTTAGATCATTTTTGAAGTAGAAAGGAATCTTCTTTTAAAAACAACATACCGGATAGACTTTATAAGACTGTAGTATTCCAAGAGCTTATGGATGACATAGAGGAAAAACAAGTATAACAAAAGCATCTTTGGAGTAAGGAACTTGAATTGAAATTTTTTTGAAGCACACTTGTGACTTTATAGCTTTTTGAATCCATCATTATCAATTTGATAGTTCAACAACCGAAGTATCGTTGTATTATTTCTGTTCATCAGTCTAGTCTCCAGTTGAAGTATTATAACCACACCCTGCTCGTCTCCATCGCGAGAAATGTTGCTCTTACTCGGCTGCCACGAGTACTAGTTACCCAGAACGCACAAAGCTATCACATGTAGTCTCGAACCAAGAACGTAGTACACCACGCCACAAGGGAATGGATAACGTCTTAGATAAAGACTATAAGATGATAACTCCGGAAGTTGTTTAGGACTAGTAAAGGTTTGATCAGAGTAGGTACACTATAAAAAGAAATACGAAAGACGCAAATTTTTGATAGAAGTTAGTCTCGATTTCCCGCTTACTCAGACCACCTACCCAATGTTACTCCTGCAAGTGTAGCAGGTTCAAAATTAGCATGTATAATAAGAAACACATCTTCCATAACTCAGAACGCCGCATTATTAACAGGAAATATTGTACTCAGGGGGTATCCGTCGGCAAATGCCGAGACACAATGTAGGGGGGGAGGGGGGTCTGATGGTGTCCCTAACTATGAAAATATATGAGCTTTTGCTGGGAGGATTTTTGAAAGGAATCTTGCCATTTATTGATGTCCTTTCATTTCTTTAGTACTTTGCAGCATTTTAAACTAAATTCTATATGCAGAATACATCATTAACATTTTTCACTGGATATCTTTAAAGTTAATGATGTCACTGGCCAGAATATGTCACCATATTATATCTGACCATCTTTGTGCAAATATCAACCATATGCAAATCTATGAGATAACTGAAGCTGAAAAGGCACTACTGAAATTGGCTTACTTCTTGAAACCTGGGATGAAAAGAAAAAGGACACTGAAGAAAGATTTAATGATCTCAGAGGGGCACAGCACTCAAATGGCTATGTGGTCAGTTCAAAAATTTATGTCACAAATAAATGGTAATTTACAGTAAGATAACAGAAGTACTGAAGAAGGTAATGGAGGATATTTGAAGAAGAGGGTAATGGAAATAATATTGAAGAATCTGGAGACGAATACAATCTAAAAATGAATGAAAGTGAAACTCAAGACTGTGATAATGAAGAGATTAAATGCATGTAACTGTAAAAATGGCTTTACATACCTTTATGATTTTCCTTTTTAGATATCTCTCTTTTGAGGGTGGGCCATTGCCAGAGACTCAGAGTAGTTGAAGAGGATGACCTGATATGTACAGATTCTGGGTGTGAACAAGTGGTATCAGCAGATGATCTTTTACATTGTAACTCACCTGGATGCAATTTTTTTGTAAAAATTCTCTTCATTTCTTGGCTGAAAAACACCTGGCATGCACATAGTATTACCTTACCTATTGGGGATAGTAGAAAGATCTTCAGGAAATTGATTCTGTGACAATGAATGCAAGAAGAACACAGAACTGTGCATGGGACAAAGTAACAGTTGAAAGAGGCAGAGGCTGGCAGAATAATCATGTGACCTAAAATGCTGTGTATTCATGGGAATATTATTCTATATTAGGTTTGTCAGGGGGGGAGGGAAGGTAAATAAAGGTCTTAGCTGTGAAAAACAACATTGTGTAGTGCATTCTTACTATGGGTACTCCTTGATTGTACTCATCAGTCCAATGTATCATGGATGCAATCTTTTCTCTCCATTCATGTAGTTTAACTGAAATATTTTATATGGGACTTGATTCCAACAGAAAATAATAATAAATGATTACCAAACACTGTGGGGGCATACTAGTATGACAGTCAAAGTGTACTATTATTATATAGCACAAACAAAATTTGATGTAACTGCAACTCTTTTTCAGAGCACTATTTGGTGCAAACATTTTTTGGTTCAGAGTACAACTTTCTTGGGACACTATTCAGTGCAAATATTTTGCATCAGTGCAACCTTTTCAACTCAGTGTGAACTTTTGAGGGCTCCTGGTATGACTCTTTTGATCCACCACAACTTTTCAGCTCAGTGCAACTTTTTCACCCCAGCACAACCTTTTCAAGCTTTCCAAAACTTCAATAAAGACAGTAAAGATATAGATAGCAATAATTCAATATTTATATTTCTCAATGGTATTTATGTAATATCAGAATAATATATACTACATATATATTGTACTGCCATTTGCTACTGCCACCAAATGAGCAGAGCCCTGCCAATCATGTAGCCACCATCTCTCCAACCACCCTGGCACAGTGCCATTTCCTACCACCACCAAATGAGTAGAGCCCTGCTAATGGTAACATATAAAATGAAATTATACCTAACAAAAGAAAAGAAAGCCTTCTTTCAATCTCAAACTTTCCTTCCTTGTTTCCATGGGGATCTTAAGGGTCTCAAAGTTGAAGTTGTGGGGCTGAAGATGTAGGCACAGTATGCAAAGACCTTATCACTGCATGTACAGAGATTGATTACACCCTTGATGGGCTTTCAAGATCAGTGATCCTGGAATAACCACCACTGAAGACTGTACATCATCTTTATACCCACCTTATTAGTCTTAGCTATGCTACCTGTACACTTATCAGCATAGAAGTTGTCCCACACCTTGATAGGTCCAATCACCATGAGATTCATCATCTCAATCCCATGCTTCTGGAAACATATGACTTTGGCATCTGTGCTGACATTGGTGAGAATGGTATGAGCTTAGAAGTTGTACAGGAGGAAAAGATGTGGCAGCTGGTGGTGGAGACTAGAACAAAAGTAGGAAAATTACTTACTTGCAGACACTCACCTCTACTATTTCAGGTTATCACAAGAATATGACATATGTTGACTATGATGCATGAAGATGTACTTGTAAAGCATATGTCATCTCTGCCACAGATGACCTCTGCATTGACATTTCATGTGAATAGAGAAGTATAGTGGGTAATTAACTTGTTACCATGACATGCCCCACCACATGTTCAATGACAAAAGCAGACCATTCCCACCAAGCATTCTGGAGTCATGCATGGTAGAAGTATTAGTCAATGAGCATGGGTAAGATGGAAGTTACTTATCTACCTTTTAATTCATAGTCAGCACCTATATCAAGTTATGTGATAACTAATGCTACAGAAAGGTACTAAAGGAGCATTGAAACATAACATGTAGACTCTAGCTTGAGTTGAATGGCCAGAAGATCAATAGAAGAGAATTGAAATCCAGTAAGCTACTGTAATAACAGGAGCATAGTGATTGCATGAAGGCAAATAAGACAATATTAACAGAATAACTTACAAATAACCTTTTTTACTGTATTACCACCCTACTCTCTTCATTTGAGCTGAACATGTTGAGAAAAAAGACATTGAGAATAGATATGAGATTGAGTGAGTGCATGTGACATGGTTATAGTTAACAACAGAATATGAAAGGTAGTTGGATGTCATGTTCCATATCAAACTCCATGCTACATTGTAGACTTGGAGGTCACTGGAGATGAGTGGATATAAAGTTGGAGATAAACAAGATGAACCATGGCCTTAGCTTATATGCTGTACTCCCTGAGTAGTTCTCATAGGTGGTTCTGTATTTTAGATGTGAGTTGGAGATAGATCAGAGGTGAGAGATAAGAGTAACAATATTAAGTCAACCTTTCAAAGGCCAATGTTACAAAGTTGGAGATGAACAGAAGGTATAGAAGTTGACTTAGAAAAGTCTGAGATGAAGCAGGAGTAATGCAGAAATGTTATTGATTTCAAACTAAAGTATTACAGAGTGTAGAGCACAGTATATATACAAATAATTCTCTGAAGTATTGGAGAATGTAAGGAGATATAATACTAGATGCTGTACTAGTGGCTGAAACCAAGAGTCATATCATGGGGGTAGAAATACATGGAGCAAGTGAAACTTGTGATAAGTAATCTAGAAAGATGAAGAACACCACAAGTAATGGTGAGTAATAGATAAGAAGAATTGTTCATGATGTCAAATGGAATAACTATACTAAAAGGACAAGTAAACAATAACAAGTAGGCATAGGAATGAATCAGAGAAATACTCAGAGATAGATGTAATACAGGAGAATGAATCAGAGGTTTAGTCAGAGAATGTCAGGAAGAATAGGAGATAAATTGGAGGAGATTATATAAGACTAACATGGTTATGACAGTATCCCCCCTTTAGGTCTGAGCCTTCAAGGACCTTTGAAAGTTTAAACAAGAAAATTTAATTGTGGGAACATTTGAATATGTTTGGATGTGGCTGAGGAATTTGGAAATAAAAGGCTGGGTTTAAGATGCTTCATTCCTAACCCACAACCACCTCATTTTCCATACTCAACTCCAGCTTAACAAGCTATACCCAAGTCCAATGTCTTCTTTTACTGTCAACAATGTATCTGCAACCAGGGGATTTATCCATGATGACTCTGTTGAGGTTCTGATGCCCAAGAAACCAAAGCAGGAGGATTATTGGATGATAGACAATGATGGAGATAACATTTGCAACTTGGATAGTTTCATTACAGAGCAGAGAAAATGGAAGGAGGACAGGAAGGTGGCAAGACAGATGGAGAAGGATCAGAGAGCAAGAATCACCAAGGCAATTTGCAAGGCAGAGGAAGAATGTGCAGCAGAGAAGAAGACTTGCTTAGCAGTGAAGCAGGCAGAATCAGAAAAACAGGCAGAGGAAGGTTAGGTGTCAGAGAAAATGAAAGGAAAGGGAAAAGTGAAGGTGGTGACTGGTGAAAAGAAGCAGACAATGAGACCACCTTGAATAGTGGAGCAACTTAAGTTGTTCAGATCTCAGTTGGATAAGGGGTCTTGACCAATACCCAAAGAATATTGGAGATTTGAGGAGTTAGGACAAAATGATAGATGCTTCAAGTGTAGAAAAAGCAGTCATGGCTGCTTTTTCCAAAGGTAATCTCTCCTCTTTTTATTACTTTCCTTATTTTTTAACATTACTTTTAGGCTGGAGACAAGGCAGTATGATGCCACAAGTGCTTTAGGTGTAAAATTTGCACTTTTAAACAAATACTAAATTAAATCAATACACATCAAAGAACCCTACCTATTAAATAAATATCCAAAAAACCACTATTGTACATTACTATTATTCCTGGTAGATAATAAAAACAAACTAAAATACCAACAAGAGAATGCATGGATCATAAATTAATTAAAGACTTACGTATAAAAAAAAACAGCCTTAAACCAGTTGAGCTGTAATGAATAATGTAATAAAGATACTTAGAAATAAGAAAAAACATATAAAGACCAGATATCTTGAAGAGTACATATTTCTACTATCCTAAGAGGACTATAAACCAGTCAAATCTTAAATGAATTTGGGTAATTCTAGGCTTATTTTAGAGTTATAATTGATAATTATATTTCTATTTGAAACCCAATGTAAAATAATAATAATAAAAAGACAAAACATCGCTGTAATTCTTAAAATAAAACTAGGCAGAAATGATAATAATAGCTACAGTAAGAATGGAAGAATAACTGAAACAATAGAAGATTCACATGAATGAACAATATCTGTAAGCACCTTATTGTTCTTACTCAGATCATGGGAAAGTTCAGTAAGCTCTCTATTGTTCTTGATGAAATATAACTTGTAAATTACTTGTATGCTACTTGTTCTCTCTCGAGGGCTTTATATACATGTAAACTACGTATCTAGAAATTTCTACTTATTTCCTATGGTATTCTACTTTGTGTAATCCAAGATAAAGTCAATGCATTCTAGTATTTACTAGAGAGTGTGGTGTTAGCTTGGCTTACTAAGCAATCCCCATGTGCACATGGTGGAGTTGCATCATTACACAATACTCCCCCTCAACTCTGATACCATGCCAAGATGCCACCAAAGATCTTCAAATTTCAGTTTTGAAAGAGCCTTTGTAAAAATGTCCACGAGGTTGTCTTCTGATGTGCAGTGGCATATCTTGACCTCATTTGAGATTACTTTCTCACACATGAAATGGTGTTGAATATCAATGTGTTTGCTTTGTGCATGAAATCCTGAATTATGTGAGAAATCAATGGCTAACCTATTATCAATATTTAAGTAAGTGGGATTTGTTTGAGGATATTCCAGCTCAGTAAGAATTTTGCAAAGCCATATAATTTCTCTGGTAGCTAATCCAGCAGCCA